>JAOSYY010016326.1:0-10464 GCA_025727935.1 Hebomoia glaucippe
GATAATGATTAGATTGAACTTCTGATCGTGAATCATTAAAAAATCAATTTGTTAATTGAAAAGTGTTTACGTAAGCATGGAGGAAGACGTAAGAGCTTAGCTTGCTGGGGGTGAGTCCGTGCGTGTGTGTGTGCGTGTTTGTGTGTGTGTGTGTGTGTGTGTGTGTGTGTGTGTGTGTGTGTGTGTGTGTGTGTGTGTGTGTGTGTGTGTTATTTAGTTTGTTTTCTTTTTTTATTTTAATTATTTATTTTTTGTTTTATTTAATTTTAATTTATTCTTTTAAGTATAAAAAGAAATTAGTTATCTGTACTAATATTATAAAGCTGAACAGTTTGTTTGTTTGAACGCGCTAATTTCAGGAACCGCTGGTTTAATATGAAAAATTATGTCAGTGCTGGATGGTACAATACAAATTAAAACTGTTATTTGCTTTAATTCAGCTGAAATACCAGGTCCAAACCATCCAAGTAAAGATCATGAAATAATTGACATTTTATTTGTACTATCCGAACGCTTAGAGAACAAATGATTTTATTAATACAATTGTCGTAGTATCAAATCCATTTTTCGTCGCCACTCAGCGGATGAGTGATCTGGCAATGTTAATTACATTACACGATTACGTAATTAACTTTTTCTAATAGAATAGATTTGTATTATTGCACCTCGCGTCTAAGCGACGTAATGTTTCATTTTCAGAAAATGAATTTTCTACTTCCCGAAATAAAATTAGGTCGACGACTCGTCATCGATTTGCATTAAGCATCTGTCCGTAGTTATGCTATAAAGGAAATTTCAGCGCTGTATTTTTATACCAGCATTACGCTAAAACTTTAAAGTGTTTAATTCATTTCTAAATACTTACATTCACTGTTTATTAGAATTTCGAATCTAAATTCTTTTGAAAACAGTGAATTACATAATTCTATTAAAAAAAAATCTATACTATTCTAGAGTAATGTTAAAATATGACAAGGTAATTCTGTTTGTTAATTTTGTTAGGAAAATATTCAGAAATCGAAAGAATGATATCTACTTGTATATTTTAACTTTAAAACAAGCTTCAAATGGATAAAACAGAAAGTATTTTGTATGGAAATCAGATGATTTCTTGAGTCCGTTGGAAGTTTAAAAAAAATAGATAAATTCTGGAAAAACTATTGATGACAAGCAGATGTTTTGATACTCGTATTTAAATTTACATATTTTATCTTAGATATGACACAAAATACTGTAACGAATGGCTTAAATTACGATAGGGATTTTTATACAGAATGGACACGATACAGGTGTCTCCGGGACGGGGGAAATATAAAGGTAGGGTGGAGGATGACACTGATGGATCGATCCTGAGCAACAGTTGCCTGTTTTGGACAAAACGCGCTGATTACCAAAACTTTCCTGACAATTATCGCTAATTACGTTGAGTGCTTGGAGACTATTTTGTTATTTTAATACTTAATTTTAACGGACCTTTATAATCGTTCTCGAAGCTTTTGTATATTACATGTATGTATAAAGAAATATGTGTGTATTTTAGTCTTAAATGCGATCTTAAACTGTGATTAATATGAATCTTGAGTAAGGAAATTTGAGGTCGCCCGATAGTTTATAATCTGCAAATATCACCTTAATAAATTCAAAAACTCTACCTTAATAAGCATAAGTACTAAGAACTTAAAATCAATAAAAATACTTTTTGCATTGTAGATTTCTGTTTTCATCACCATTAAAATGTAAATATAGAATATAAAAATTTAATCTCTCTGTCTCTTCAATTGTTTTGGAAACAGCTGGACCGATTTTAATCCAGACGTTCAGTGATAGAAAACGAATGTCATAACCAATAACTTACGCTTACAATTACTAACTCATCATAGTGCTGTGTGAATATAAAAACGTAAATAATAAAGTAACTAAAAAAACATTTATTCATCCGACAAATGAATAATATAGATAGAAATAAACTTATAGTCTTCAAAGATACAATCTGATTGGCAATACTGTTTAGATTCACTAAGTACAGAGTCCTGAATAAACCTCCTTAATCAGATTAGGAGGAGAATTTACTAATAAAGTCCAATAAATCTTATTTAACTTCTTCTTTCTAATCTTTGACGAAAATATAAATCTCTATTTGTAAAACGGCTGTTATAGTATTCAATTTATTAGGATATCTTTAATACGATTTACGATTTTCTTCTTTTACGTTTTTAATATTATGTTGTGTAAAAACAAAATGATCAGTATAATTTCTTTTTTAGTTTATTTACATATATATACACTTTAATAAAATAAAAGCTGAAGAGTTTGATTGTTTGTTGGTTGAACGAACTAATCTTAAGAACTACAGATTCGAATATAAAAATTCTCTCAGTATTGGATAGTCCATTAACATTACTATATGGGTATATAACATTATATTATGACTAAGTTTACGTAAAAATTGTGTGACGAAATTGTTCCTCTATAAAAGGTCTAAAAAAGAATCCGGAATAGCTTAAGTGCATCTTTTATGGTTAGCTAAGAATAAACTTTTTAATGATTATAAAATTTTATATCTTATGAGATGTAGTTGCGTGGCTCATTCTAGTGTTTAATAAATGAAATTGAAATGTTTGTTATATTAAAATTTTAATAACATTAAATAATTTAAAAAAGTTTAAATTATAAAATGTTAAATATTTTAACGCTTTCTTCTAATAGTATATGAAACACGATAAAAAATGTTGTCTATTTGTTTCGACTTCTCCCTGAAACGGTAAGACCACTTTTGACGAGATACTATGGGAGATAACGAAGATATAAGTAGTTTGTACTGCTTACTTTTATTTAAGAATTATCGTATATCATATATATCGTTTAAGACGAGGGATGCTCTTATTTATCGACCTTATTATCACGTTTTATTAATAATTTATTTACCAGTATTAAGAGGAACCTATAATCCTGACAATTCCTACATCTAGGTTAATAAAAATTTCTTAAAAAACAAAGGTACTGCGACACAACAGAATAAATTTCACAAATAAGGTTACTTTAGTATTGACAGAAAAAAAATGGTAATGTCAATTGTCTTTACTACAATTCTATAATAGTAGTAAAGACAATAAAGTAGATACGTGGTAGAAAAAAATAGAAGATATTAAATTTCTATCATCTACTGGCAATACTAGGAATTGACGGCTTATCTGTGACAAAACAACACAAAACTAGTGTGCGGTATATGTTTATGGCGATTTAATCTCCCTTCAATATCAACTTTATTTATTTTACAACAAGGAGTTACGTGTAGCCAACAATTCGCGCTAATTATTTGCCATAATTTAATTATTTTTAAACGAGAAACTTGATAGCAGCATTAATTACAAATGGCACGAATAAATTGTTTTTACAAGTTGAGTGTATAAACTCCATAATAAGCCTGTGAAGGTTTAATGTTGTTAAAATAACGAACTTTTGTGATGCCAACCACATCCAGTACCGTTCGTCATTTATAACTCGCAATTTTATACACGGAAGCGCTTCGAGACTCGATTTATTATTGTGGAAGGTAAGACACATTTAACTTTAAGAAAATATATTGGAAAATTTTATATATGACAAGCGAAAATATATATGTAAAATATTGTTTAAGTGCGTTTAAATGAGTCTTTACAATTCAATTTATTATATATACCGATCGTAACAGTCATATATCAAGTTACTCATGGTTATGCAGCTTGAAAAAATTAAAGTACAATTAAAATAAGAGCAAGGTTAAATTAAAAAATAAAACAAAAATCATCATAAATTTTAGCTAAAAACCATCCGGATCACGTCAGTCCCCAAACAAAAGACATTAATCAAAATTGGAGTACTCGCATAGGTGCTACGAAGCCATAGATATACATCTAGATAGATGCACGCTTGGCAAAAATCAACTTATTTACCCTTCTTTTTACGTTGTGTCTAAAAATATCAAAATTAAAACACTATATATACTTACTATAATACTTCTACGTAATAACTAATGAGTTATGTTATCAATTTTTTTAGAAATGTAAATAAGATAAAAATATCATCTTTCTTAAAGTTTAGTCACAATAGTTGTATTGTTTATAATGCTATAAAAAATCCGAACTGCTATATATTATTATCATAATTAAAATATAGTTATTGTGCTAGAATATTAAAGTTTAAAGCTTATAACTTTTTAAATTTCTAGAAATTGCGAAGTAAATACTCGAAGTTTCTTAGCGAGTTTCATAAGTGAAGTCCAACTAAACAGTAAGGTTCTATCAAGCTGTTCAATTTATATGATTGGATATATTTATTGGCAGAACAATAGCAAAAGTTTTGCCTTCTACGAAAGCATTTAAGTCGGCAGTCGTAAATATATAAGTAGTCCCAAAAGGATTTAGTTGGATCAGCGAATTGATCATTCGAAATTCTACTTTTATTTCTTTAATCGACTTTCGAATTCGACTATTAACAACGAATAGTAATACCTTGAAATATAACGGAGTATTTCTAACTTTCCTAATAAAAATCTTGGAAGCAAGTTGAATGCCCATTTAATTATCACATTGAACTTTTATATGTATAGAGATTATATATAATGTACGTAAATTTACCTAAGTCAGGCTTTTGTTTTTTTTTTTAAATGTAATGCATCCGAAACCAGAAGCGATTTTTTGACACGATAGGAAGGCAAACGAGCATACAGTTCACCTATACTAAGTGATTCCTGTCGCCCATGGACACCTCCAACATAGATCTTGCCCCTGCGGTGCACCTTTGGTCTAGCCGGAGACACACGGTGAGCGTTATCGTGCTCACCCAAAACCTCCGGTTAGTTTTAATAGCCAATAAGCTAAAAACGCGAACGTCATTCAAAAAATAAGTAGATCTAGAAGACGCGTTACCAACCTTAAGGTATATTACATCATTTGACATTTGTCGTTTTCAATACACGGCTCGCAAAGAAAGGAGTTATAAGTTTAGTGTCGTAGCACTAAAACGAATGTGCCGAATTTGATTTCACTTTTTTGTTAGTAACTTGACGTAATCGAGATAGTTGTTAGCTATTATGAAGTACTTCGTGTCTTTGGAGTTAACTTTTTTTTAATAACAACCATATTAATAACGAACAGGATTGTGGGAGCACATAAGTGTTGAATCAGCAGATTTTCTTCTTATGCACACCTATTTTTCTCCGACAATTCTAAGTTTAAACGACAAGCATAGCGTGAATAACATAATAAAATTGGATTAAGTTCAATCATTTTTATAATTTGGAAAATTATATGTTGTGCATGTCATATATTTGTACTTTTATACAATAAATAGTTATTTAAATTCGCACATATTTTCAGGAATCTACGAGGCACTTAATAGTACCAAACCAACTTAATATATACTAACAAATAGGCAAAACTTTTCTACAATTTTCTGTTGTGCTATTAATCTTGTTGGCGGCTAGCTGTAAGTTGCTTCTCTATTTGCAATAGGTACAAGAGTAGTGTACATACATTTATATCAGTCAGGGTTCAGGCCGAAAGCCTTTCAATAAAATAACAGGTAATCGATCACTTTCAAAATCAGAAAGGATAAGTAAATGGATATTATTACTTTGACGGCATTTAGACTGTTTCCTAATCTTCAGTTCCTGTTACAAGATTAAAGTGATCCTTAAATTGGTAGACTATTTTGCTTTTCATAAAGCGAGAGATGTATTTTTAGTATATTATTTATTTTATTTAGAATGTCGTTATTGTTTATAGGGCTTTATATTTTATGATTATTAAGTAAATTAAGTTAGAGTGGGCGCGTAAATTATGAATATATTGTCGTAAAACAGTTTCACACTCGTTATCATTCATGTATTCTAAACGTTCAATATTATTACTTCTAGGGCCGAGCTAAATATGATCAATGATATATTAACATATTTTACGAGATGCGAACACATTGGGTGAAATTAAAAAAGGAAAAATTGCAGGCCACTTAAATTCATAACTTCTCAGTAGCAAAGTCTATGATGTCATAAAAAAGTTTTATTACTTCCCAACTTGTGATCTTTTAAACGGACGCTGGAAAATGTTAGTCAAAGTTGAAATAACGCGACTTTAGTAAAGTCAAAAGTTAGTGAAGATCCACAGAGTATACGATATAACGATCTCCGCGTATGTACAAATACAATTTAATGATTGTTTGTAATTTCAAAATAATAACTTTTTTCTTATTATACATGAATATATAGACGGCACTTATGACGAAATCACGGTTGCCAACCTTTTTAGTATCTTTTCTGTTTTGGCTTATCTCCGAAATGCTGGAAACGATTTTAACGAGACTTTAACTAGCAGATGGCTAATGTTACGAGAAGAATAGAAAGGCCAACGTGCAAACAGTTCATCTCGTGTTAAGCGATTTCTGTGCATGGACACTGTCAAGACCAGCATATGTGGGAAATGCGTTGCCAATCTTAAGACTTTACCCATATTGTATTATGAAGGTAAATGAAATCCACGAAGGTTAGACCAGGCAATATTGCTATCATTATCATTTTTAATTTATGATTTATTTTTCCATTTTCTAAGACCCTACTGTAATATCTACTCAATATATTTGTCTCAATAAGAAAACAACATTCTTTAAACATTTTTAATATTTTTTAGTGTTGTGCTTAGTAAATTTTACTTTGTTATGGATCATAGTCGGTATTTTTTATCAGCTTTAGTGGCACATTTAAATTTTGGGTCCTGCATATACCGGAAAATTCCAAAAATGTTGACTGAGATATTTTGAGAGGTGCCTCATAAAGGACTAGACCTAACTCAGAAAGGGTACGAAGGTTGATGTTTCAAGCCTTATTCACTTTCATAACGAAAAATGTTTTACATCAGCAAAGTGTGAATCGATATTGGAAAGGTAATTTATTCCTTCTTTGCTTGAGGCAATATAGACTTGACGATAGTCTATTTTCCTACTAGATATGAGCTGGCTGGGTTTAACGAGTAGGCATAGATTTCTGATAAAAATGCTTGAATAAAAATTACATTTTTATTTATTTGTACTATCTCAAATTTATTTACGAATCTAAAGACAAATTTAGTACAAAGCGAACGAATTTATTAGATAAACGTTTATAGGCTATTTACAATAGGTAGTTACTTTAAATTAATGATTCGTTCCAAAAGTTAGCATGTGGCTATATAGTTGTCGGAATGACACATTAGAGTTCAACTTACTTGAAAGTAAGTCTTTGAAATTCTGACATTCTGACAAATATTCTTTGTAGTGAATTAGATTCATTAAAATCTATTTGAATAAGCTATATTACCGTATATTTAACATTTTTAATTAAATTTGATTAATTGTAATCTTATAAGTTAATAAGATGTCTAAGAAACTTGTACGGAGGCGTGCTTCGGTTTTATTACACGTTTGATTAAAGATCGGGTTTCACCTCACTATATTAAAATTATTTCGTTCTCTCTTAAAACATATTTTGTTACACCTTTTACTTTTAAGGTTTCTTTATAAACAGCACACAGCCATACGTTTTCGACGCTTCATACATAGGACAGTAAAATAATAGTGGTTGAAATAAATACTTAGAATTAAACATTTGGAGTTATAATCAGTGCCGCAAAGCATACATATTAAACATTATAAAAGTAACTTTACATAAAGCTCCAGTATTTTAAAAATAATGATGCTCTAAGAGCTTAAATGATGAAAGTTTCATATCTATATTGATGACTAATAAGTATATAAGTACAGTTCGTTCCTATATTTTATAATAGCGGAGCTCCACAATTTCGTCCGAGTCACCATTTCTTTATCTACGCTATATTGTAAAGAGGAAAGATTTGATAATGTTTTTGTTTGTTTGTTTGCATTGAATAGGATCTGAAACTACTTGACACTAATACTTCTTGAACATAGGCTATATTATATTTAAAAAAAATAGGTATCCTTACTGAAAGTCCAATATTGTAACTCAAGGAGTAAAAATCGAAACTAACACAAGCGAAGCCACTGGCAGAAGCTAGTCAATTATAGACTGTGTTATTGTGATATATGAGCTATATTTCTATAAAGTTTGATTAAAATCTCTAGAAGAGTAATAAACATCCATACTCATAAACTCGTGCGTTAATTATATGAGTTAATAATGAAACGTCGCAACGTACCAAAAAGATTGCCAGATGTAAAATAAATCGAGTTTCAAATCCACTATAGTCTATTTTATTAAAACGAAGTAATACAAGACAATACTAATACTCGTACTGTCATGTAGCTAATTACGTGGCAAGGGCGTGCAAACCTCAGCTCATCTTTTGAAGACTGATATAAAAAATTATGTTTATGTTAGGCCACAGTTCTTGGAATTAACATTTCTATTATATTGTAACAATGAGAATAACTATTAGCCCGGATTCGCAACAACGCTGCAATTCAATACAAGACCGGATTTAGGAAGAGCGGCGGCGTTCCTGCTCGGCACTGATAGCACAAATTATAGCATCGTTATTGTTTCGTAGCTATTGTTTATTCTTATTTTATTAAATTATGAACCGTCAGAACGGGGATTAAAAATCTAATTTTAATTTTAATTTCGCACGAATGAAATAAGAAATTTTAATTTCTTAAACATTTCAAGTAGAAAGTGTTAAACCAATAAGCTAAGATTTTTTTTATAAAAACCTTTGACCAGAAATAGGCCATGGGTTTAGGCATTATATTTTATTTAAGAGTTTTTAATATTATTGTCAATGGTTATCTGTAAGATTTCATTTTTATATACTTACTTTCCGTTTGTAAGAATTACACTTTGTATTAGTATTAAATTTAAGTAGTCACTACAAATGACAAATTACCTGAACAGATCTTTGAAAACTCTAATACCTTTCATAAATACATCAAAATCGGTATATTCGTTTATGTGCTGTGTATTACCAGACAATCTTATAGGTAACATCCCTCTTTCTGCGTTGATGTTAAGAAAAAAATGAGTTGTAATAATTTATGTGGTACTAAACAGATATTGTCAATCGATTATAAACAGCAAGAACGTTGAATGTAGGAATAGCATTCGGATAAACTGGATGCTGAACACGTCCGGCGGAAATAAAAACCTCAACAGCCTTAATGCATCCGAATGTGCTCATTTAGGTTTCGTGATTAAAGGTAAAGATGTGAACGTGTGTATTAGGTAGATATTTTCTCATATATATTGTATTTCTGCTCATTTTATTTAATCTATATTGCGCGTTAAAGATGTAATGTACCAATAGAAAAATCTTTTCTAGTATATAAAAACGAACAACTATTAGTTCTCACCTAAATTACTGAAACTGTTTAAGCACATTTATTCAAACGAGCAAGATATTCATGAGAATAATATAACATTCATATTATGATCACAAATAAACTAAGGAACTGATAATGCATGCTTGTAAAATCTCTGTTAGTTATACCATTTACTAACTTCTGCCATCGGTTTGGACATTGAACATTATTGGACTTTTAGTAAGGGTCCGTATTTTTTTTTTAAATATAACATAGCCTATAGCCTTCCTCGATAAATGTATTATCCAACACTGAAAGAATTATCAAATATGACCAGCGAATCCTGAGATTAGCGTGTTCAAACAAACTCTTCAGCTTTATAATATTAGTATAGATGAGATTTTGTAACAACAAAGCGACGGAACAATAACTAAGTCAATTATATAATATGGCTTTCGCTATTCAATAATAATTTGATATAAATTAAATTGAACTCAAAAAAGTACTTACTAGTACAAGTCCCTAAGCGGTGATTTCAGCACTTTGTAATTCTCGCAACATCGGGCGGTGAATTGTTTTCATTAAACATTTCTTTTTCCTTACTTTATACGTTGGCTTAAATATTAGAATGCGCAGCTCCAGAAAGTATCTATATAAGACTTTTATACCATTTACTGGTCTATTTTTAAGTCTATCGATTGAATTTATTTTTGTCCTATAGAAATAACGCTAATTTGTGATGTTCTTAAACATTTAATTGACATACTTGTGAATATTTACTAAACTTACAATAGTGTTAGTTAGTCTTGTTAAGTTTATTCATAAGAAGTTAAGCATTCTAATAATTATGTGGGTCGATGCTACAACTCTTTGTGGGTCTCTTTAGCTGCAGATTACCATTCAGGACGATTCCTGATTTCTTTTATCTTCCCTAAAAATGGCATTTAAAAAAGTTAAAAAAACATGTTCTATAAATCCAATCGTCTTTTATTTCAGCTAGAATCGAAATCGATAAGATTTCAAAATTTCCACGTTACAAACAGGCAACGATCTCTGTGTATATCGAAGGCTTTATAAAAGTCGATGCGTCATTCATATACCAAACTGTCTAGATAAAGTTCCCAAAATTTGTCCTTTTAATATTCTAGAGAACAGAAAGGGAATTGCTGAATCGGTTAGCTC
>JAOSYY010016337.1:0-12553 GCA_025727935.1 Hebomoia glaucippe
ACTATATACTAGTGCTACTTAGCGGTTTCATTCGCAATTAGTTCATATGAATCTTGTCAAAACATTCAGTCGGAAAATTGACCATTACGAATTTCTTTACAATTTTTAAGGATTTTTTAGGAGAAAAATCTCGTTATAACCTCCATTATCTTCCAGTGAAAATATCAACAGTAGTATTTTTCATTTGAAGATTAGCCAGAAAATACAGATATACGAAAAGTTTTTAATTTTATTCTTATTATTAAGCTCAATTTATGAATTATAGGTATAAAAGTATATTTTTAGGTCAAGGAACCTTCTCGGACGCATACTGAAGAAACATGATATGAAAACAGTACTATTGAAGCTGAGGGAGTTAACGTTGCGTCATTCAGCTGTGACGTCATGTTAACACATCTTTTAACAATAGGGTCCACCAGTATTGAAATAAAAGCAACACGATAAACGTGAGCAAGTTTTGCTCTTCTTTTTCCACTGCACATTTATTATTATAAAAATAATGCAGCTTTATCAAAACAATATTAAAATTAACATACTAAAAATATTCACGGGTTTCTTGATGCATGCATGGATACCCAAAATCGTATTTAAATCCCAAAAATTAAAAAAAATAGGGTAATTAAGGTAAACGGGGATGATTTCAGCAGATCTGTCCCATCAAACATCATTATTTTGGTTATACTATATGGCAAAAACCTTATTTCGTTTTCTTTTGAATTTTGTAAAACATTTAGAACCATGATAATTTTTCTAATGTTTTTTCACTCTACAGCTTATTACAGTTAGACATTTTATTCTACTCTTAAACCTCTGGTCAGGAAATGGTCGTACACACTACACTCAAAATTAAATTATTAAATGTTAAATTTAAATTTTATATTTTTTTATATGATAGAAAGGCAAACGAGCATTCAGTTTACTTGTACTAAGTGATTCCTATTGGCCATAGCAACCTCCAAGATCAGTAGATATAGAAAACGCGTTGCCAACCTTAAGTCGTTATCCAATATGGCTTCAATTTTTTTTTGCATTTTTAGGATGTTCTGCTGCCGGCCCTACTTATTTTTATTTCGAGTATTCGGAAATGCATAGACATAAATCGAAACGCGCAAATCACTTCACGACTTTTCCATCTATGATCTACATCATATTTTATTAATTATTTGGTAAGAAAATATTAAAATTCACTTTGTGTAACCATCGTTAAGGCAGGGACTAGAACAGTCTGTTGTGTTAATGGTACACTATCCGATAACCAGGAATACGATTTTCAAATGCCTTTGAGTCAACGGATTTCTCGGCCATGGATTCGCTATGAATCAACCCTCCCCTTATCTCTGTTAGAAATAATTTAATCCTTTGACAAAAGACGTTACAAGATATGCATCGATTTAACCCTTTCACACTCACCAGAGGAACGATTTTAGTAATTTACGTTTGAAATTCAGTAACAGCTCAGCCTCCCACCATCTTATTTCAATACTACAACTCAATTTAATCATATATAGTGCTGGAGTGTTTTAAATAGCCCTTTAAGCCTCTTTTAAAATATGTTCATGATTTAGCTAGTTACAGTTAAAAAAATACATAAATTTATGATCCAATACATATTCATTTTGGAATAAAATCTTTGAGATGGAATTCTGAGGCTATATAAATCCAATCATATATAAATTAATGACAACATTTTGTCTTATTCATAAAAAATTCTTCACTTTTAATATTGACACCTCAAAGACTTTCATTAGGCATATGAATAATAATCTTGCAAAATTTGGTTGTAAATCTTTTGTGTAAAATTGGAAATAATTTGCCTTGACAGTTTAAAAATTAATATTAAATAAATAGTAGAATTAATTAGGTCAGACTTTTACCATACGTAGGAAAACGTAATGGTTTCGTGAACATATAATATTTAAGAAATAAATAGTAATTAATATTGCCATATAGGTATTAATTTAATACATATATGTATGTTACATATGTAATAGTATAAATTAATTTGCTATGAATTCTAACATAAACAAACACCATTTTGGTATGACTATCAAATTGAAGTAACGATATTAATATTTTTACTAAGTAATACATATATGATTTGCTTAAACCTTCAGAAGCGTGAAGACTTGTGAACACTTGTGAATAGTTTTAGTGAACGTCCCCACCCACTATTTATCTAGCTGTTATAATCATTTTGAAAACTTCACCAGTGTATAATTTAGCACCCCACAACTAAATCTCCCAGCACTCCGTTTACATTAAGACCACAAACGCTACGGACCTTCGCGTAAATCCCTGAATAGAAACTTGTATAATACAACCCTTCATTCGTGGATTCATCCATCATTCGGTGGAAATTATTTTCATTTTATAGTTGTATTATTTTCTCTTATACCAAATACGTTTTACTCTAAAGCACATGTTTTGGCAAATAATCTTGTTATGAACATTCTGGTACTTTTGGGCAATAATTCGAGGAGGGATCAAAAAGTTGTGAGAACGTCATATTTCTTAATAAGAAAAAAAATATATACAATTTTTTTTTGTACAGGGATTGAAGTCTTGTTAAAGCACTGGAATCGGTGTGTAGAGAGACTCGGAGACTATGTAGAAAATTAATTTAGTAAGTTATCAATAGTCATTATATTCTATTTCATTCTCACTATTTTTGGATCCCTTCTCGTATATCTCAAAGTTAAGTCTTAAGATTAAAAACACCATACAAATACTATAAACAAGTACCGTCATTTAGACGTATAACTCAGACTTTGTGTTCAATCACGTACTATCAAAAGAACGACACATTTGGTTGTGTGCCAATATTGAAACAGTATTTTTTAAAGTACCGATAGCTACTATATAAAATCGTTTGGACCGTCTATTTGTCATCGTAAATTTGCAGTAACGATATAAGGTACGAAATTTAGATTTTGCAACTATATAATTGGGTTCTTTTCTGGGACTGAGGTTCTAATTTGTCTGTCTGTTACTGATAAAAGTAGTTATGCTTCTCCGCTATAGTAATCGTGATGGAGTTTTTAGAGGTATAAAACGGTTATCTACCCCTGTGACAATTTAATCTATTATATAATGTCTACATAAGTAGATAAGCATGTGTCCTATTCGTTTACCCTAAGTCGAATTCAACAATTACATACGTAAAGTCTCCATAGAGAATTTTTACTTGCTATAATTCTGATACTTCCGCACGCTTCCACTATTCCCATCGATGCTATTACGCCATTTATGTGATCGACTCTTAACGTGGATTTTTCTTAGACGTCTTCTATATGGTCTCCACATGTTCTTCTAGATGTACTTTACCTTTCAGTTCTTGTATTTATTTAAATTCTTTCTATGTACAAAGCATAAAAATAATCCCTTTTTCTCCACAACACATATTTTTTGTAATTCCATTCGTCAGTCAATATCTCCAACTGACACCAGAAACATTACTAAACTCGTGCATTCCAATAGAACTAATTTGTTTTATTAGTTAAAACTAGTATTGCTATATCCATATCTACCGTATTTTTCATCTCACTATATCAAAAACTTAATGCTTCTACTTACCAGCGGTAAACTTCCACAGTATATTCATCACGGACATCGCAAGAATTAACTTCGGATTAATAGGAGTTGATTTATTTTTATCAATGTTTTGAAGAACATTCGTTAGCTCATTCTGAATTTCTTTTTCCATTGCAGTTTTACCGAATCCAACATTTTTCAAATGCTTCACTGTAAATTGACGATGCTCCCTCCACAACGGGCCGTCGACAAAGGTAATTCCTAGAAGTGGACATATTATAATATTAAATCGGTCTACATTTAATATGCAATGAAATTTCACCTATAATACAATTGCGGCAAGGTTCATAATACTATGTTTCAAATACTCTTTGGCAAATCACTGCTTTTAGTAGACGAAGAAGCGAAATTTATTTGAAAGCGAGAAATTTTTGGGCGATCATTTGCTCTTTATATACGACTGGCTTCACCGATGTTAATTTTATTACTACGATGATGTTAAATTAATAGTACCCCAAGTTACTCCAGACAACGTTAGCTATATGCCACTATAAGTGCCCACAATATTATAACTTGATATTTTTAAAATCTAAATAATTACAACTAGAGATGTTTATCGTTTATTTTAATTATCCCTAAACTCAATAGAATTTTTTTAGCACATAGCCTTTTAACCATTGTTAGATATAATAACTAGTCATTAAAAAAATTTTAAATAAAGAAATCGTGGTTTCGTCCTGATTAACTTTATATAGATAATATTTTTAGAGTCTATAGTCTATCTAACAGTTTCAATCTGCCAATTTATTTTAAACATTACCTACAATTAGACAAGACAGAAACATCTTTTAAATTCTATTGCTAAGGATTTCATATATCTTTAAAAAATATATTATTGCAATATATTATAACGATAAATATAAAATTATCTTTATAGATCATTGAGAACATTAAAAAGCAAATATAAGTATTATAAATATAAGAAATTGTTTTCCTCCGAAATGTTACATAACATATATATAGAAATATTATAAAGCTGAAGAGTTTGCTTGTTTGTTTGAAGGCGCTAGTCTCAGGAATCTCTGGTCCGATTTGAAAAATTGTTTCAGTGTTCGATAGTACATTAATTTAGGCAGGCTAAAGGTTATATTATAATTTAAAAAAAATAGGGATCCTTACTAAAAGACCAGTTATGTAACACAAGGTGTAAAAATCGAAATGAATGTGAGCAAATCCGCTGGCAGAAGATATTATCTTATACCAACGTTCATAAAAGAGTTTGTCTAAGGTGGAGATGAGATACCGGCATACTGGCATTAAGGAAACCCCACCTCACCCCGATTACTGATACAAAAAAAAATTGTTTAAATTAAAACGATTTTCTTTTTATTCCTCTAAGTTGTCAATTAAAGTCAATTATTTATACAATTAGGTTATATAAGGTTGATTGATAATTAAAATTGTGCTTTTAATTATTTTTAAAGATTTATTAACAATGGAAATATAATCGTCTTCATTATAATTTTTTGCCATTAACTGCACTCATACGATATCTTATGAATATAAATGCTTAATGGCTTCAATTACTTTTGTTGTCATTATTGTCATGCAAAAGATAAGGTATAAAATATATCTACATATATCTACTTAAAGAAAATGCGGTTGAATTGTGTGCTCAATAGCCATATAGCAGACATATTTCCGTGTCTCAATTACTTTCTATGACTCCCCCAACTGATATTTTCATCACAGTAATTGTAATAAGCATATGTTAATAATAATTATTTATTAACATATATTTATTATATATTAACATTTACACATCGATTGAAACGTTAGACAGTGCTCATCGATGACACCATCCCGCATAACGAGAACCTCGTGAAGGCCGAGATGGACAAGCTTAACAAATACTTGGACTTGGCTCACGAGATAACCTCTTTGTGAGGTGTGGATTCGACGATTATTGTCCCTATAGTCGTTAGCGTGAACGGTCTCATAGCGAAGAGTCTTGACCAACATCTAAGGTGTCTCTAGCTAGATAGTTGAATCAAGGGACAGATGCATAAGGCAGTACTCCTGAACACAGCACGTATTATCAGGTTTCTTTCTCTGCGGCCCTAACCATCATTTAAGCTTGGGTCAAGCTCCGCTGCTGGTGATTTTCCAGATTAGATTTTTTATACTATTTTTATTTTTGCATTTTACTTTTATATCTATTTTATATAAAAACTAATTGAGAAATGAAATATATGAGAGAATTTTATTAATTAAATATAATTTATGATTACCTAACATTAAAATATAAACATGACTCACCCAAACGTTTCCCAAGACATCTTAATCGTATGAAAAAGCTATTAGGTCGACCTTCGAACTCCTTTTCCGTGAAAACTTGTCGTATATTCTTTTCGCCAAAAACAACGACTACTAATTCCGTTCCAAGCTTAAGGCCAAGTACTTGAGTGGAATACTCCTTCGCCAAATGAGAGAATCCCTTCCATTGGGATCCATATTGCATTGTCACTTTTTGTGCAATCGCGCTTGATCCGACGAATGGATACCATTTTGGACCTGAAAATAAATATTTTTAAATTATTTATAAATAATGTTTATAGATGGAAAAGTCGTTGAAATGCTGTGCGCGTTTCGATTTCAGGCTATGAATTTTAGAATACTGGAAATAAAAATAAATAAGGCCAGGTTGTCAAGGCGTCTTCTAGATCTACTCTTCTTGGAGAAATCCGTGGGCGTCAGGAATCGCTTAGTACTGTATCTGTACGATCGTTTGCCTTTCCTATCGTTTAAAAAAAATTAATATGGCTGTTTCTTCGATGGAATCGTAATAAAAATTTAATTTTTTCTTTTTAAAACAAACGAGTATACATAGCACTTGATGGTAAGTGAGTAACGTGCCTCAAAGACAAGAGGGCGCTGATTAGTACACTAAAACCCTAAAATCTAGATAAGATTTTACTGAAAAAAGTCTAAACAACATGTTTGAGACATGCCAGTGCAGAATAATAAAGTGTACATGTTTATTCAACGCAATAAATTCTAACTAGCTTTTGCCAGCGGCTTCGCTCACGTTAATTACCGTTTTTACACCTTACATTATATTATTGGACTTGTAGTAAGAATTCCTTATTTTTTGAAAATATAATACAGCCTATGTTCACTGCAGTGTAGCTTCCCGACAGTGTAAAAAATTTTCAAATCGGTCAAGTAGTTTCGGAGCCTATTCAATGCAAACAAACAAACAAAAAAGTAATCAAATTTTTCCTATTTATAAAATTAGTGTAGATGAAATTTTAATAAAACAGTGAAATGAATATTATGCATCATTATGAAAATAATTTTCAGATTATAATTGTACAGGTTCAATTTTCTACTCAGTCGTGATAATAATTTATAACTACTTTATTTACAATATGATGTTACAGTTACATAAAGCTATGATAATTAGAAAAACCATATATTTTGAGGGCTCTGTAGCCTAAAGGTTGGGTGAAGCAACCGCGACGCTAAAGCACCGGGTTCGGCTTCCGGTTGGAACGCAGTTGCATTTAAAAATTTGTAATTTGTGTTCTGCCTCGGGTACGGGCTGCTTGTGGCCGGACGATTGTCAAAAACGCAGGAATTTTGAGTATTAAATTTGGTGGGAGGAACTCCTAATAATTTATAAGTTCCGAGAGTCACGTACTACCGTTCATAGATGGAAGGTCGTGAAGTGCTCTGAGCGTCTCAATTTCAGTCTATGAATTGTTAAATACTCGAAATAAACAATTAAAATAAGGTCTTAAGCTTGGACACGCTTCTTCTAGATCTTGCAGGTGTCTATGAGCGACAGATATCGCTTAATATAAGTAAATTGTATGCCCGTTTGCCTTCCTATCGCCAAAAAGTATATTTAAATACCAACTCAGTTTTGTTACGTAACAATAATTCTACTATTGGTTTAATAATTATAAAGTGTAATTAATATTCAGGATTCTCTGAGGACATTTAAGAATTATATATAATTTTTGCTTAAATCTTACATACATATAAATAAAATACATATGTCTATTTTTAGTATCAAAACAACTTATTTATTCTATAACATATGTAATTCTTATACGGTAATTAAAACAGAAAAATATTATACATTTTATTATTTACGTAAAAAATACAAACCAAAGGATTTGTAGAGAAGTAAATATTTAGCTTACCGAGTTTAATGAAATTCTATTAGTATTTTCATTAGTTAATTTGTCTATAACGATTGTATTTTCTACCCTCAGTGGCCGATAAGTGTCAATCGTGTATCGATTACTAGAATTATTTATATGGTTAAACGTTTGGCGAGCATGGTAGTTATAACATATACAGTTATTTGAGCTGATTTATGATAATAACAATACTCTATGGAGTTCGTATTATTATTATGTTTATAGAAACCTTTATAATGATATAATGGTAATAGTTTTAAATCTATACTTTTTAAGCTCCTATGATGGCTATCTAAAGAATTATATCTCTTCACTTTTTATTCGTGAAATTTTCATATATCATTTTGTTTATCGTAAATAAAAATCGTGACAATTTTATTTCGATTTTACGATCACGACAATGTAAAATTACTAACGTGATTTATCTAGTCATAAATTATTTCATTAAATGTATTTGTTCGGTATTAACTAGAAATAAGAACGAGATCTTATACATAAAATTCTCATGTCACAATTTTAGTTACCACGCCCCTCTGAAACGGTTTGACCGATTATAATGAAATTTTATATGCATATTCAGTGAGTCTGAGAATCAGCTACTATCTATTTTTCGTGCCCCTAAGTGATAAAGGTGGTTCTCTTAGCATTCTTTGGACAAAATTTTTTGTTTTTATTTTTCTATGATACAAAATATACGTATAACCCCAAATTTTCACCCTATCTACATTTCTTTCAACGCCTCTTTTTTGATAGCGATATATTATTTGTATGCCAAAACATCGTTTGATGGGTCAGCTAGTAAATATATAAAATACCGGGAAATAGCGGAGCCCCGAGGTTTCTCTTGTGTTAATTTCACTCTCAAAGCCGTTCGTTTAAGCGGCGCGACCTATCAAATACACGAAGTTTAAGTAAACGATAAGTTTTCTGAAAGTTTCCTATTTTTCTTTCCATTAAAATTTTTTCTTTGAAAGTTCAAAATTGGCATTCAAAATAAGATTCTTAGAAAACTTAAAAATAAATAAAAATTAAATTGATAGTCTTTCTCAATTTATCTTTATAAAATAAAAATAAAACTCTAAGTAAACGAAACGAACGAAGAGAACATTAAGAATTTAATTAATATAATATCAAATACATTTAAAAAATATAACTTTTAACTCCTTTAACAAAAATAATCTTCAACAACAACTCTTAGAAATACAAAAAAGTGGTAAGTTTAAACTTTCAACAAAATATTTGCGATAGAAGAATTATTTAAAATACTAACTAGATAAGTGAATGACGCTAGCTCAGATAATGATTTTATTTCAACGACTTAATCACGTAATTGGGCGTTTATCAAAGGTTCAGTTACAATGCGGAGGTTATATGAACTGCCATCAGGGTTGTCTACTCACAATATTACAGACATCTTAATAGTTTACAAAAAATGATTCTTGTAAAAACTCTTATGACTATGACAATATTTCTTTGAAGTGAAAGTTCTTTAGGCGCGTTGAGAGCGAAATTTCAAGGTCGCCTCACGACCATACCGCTATGACATTTGTGTCATGAACCTGTCACGGTTTTACATTTTATGTTTCACTATTAACTTACAAATTTTAATTAATCTTGCTAAAAAGTTCTGCTTCTGACACGTGTATTCCACGCGGATCTTTTTATGGTCTAAAATTTTTAATTTTAATATCTATATTCCATTGTATATACCAATAACTGGTTGTTAGTCTCGCTACAACTCAAGAAAAACTTCACTGAAATTTGACAGTTGAAAAATCTTTATTAAAAACAACATTTTTAGGCTAGTTGAAAAAAGTGGTCAATTGTAAAAATTAAAGAGTTTTGTATCTTTTTGCATGCGCACCTGACATTTCGTGTTATAAAAATACCTTAGATAAATTAGATGACTAGATTTTTAGACCATAAATATTATTGTAACGAAACAATGATGAGCTAGTAAACGAATGACTTGAAATAAAAAATTTAAGTAAAAATAAAAATTAATTTACCTCGCATTTCAAATCATATCCGTCAGTGCCAATAAAAAAATAATAATTATTTCATCAACGTCTAAGCCGAACATGTTTAGGAAAGATTCTTATAGTACCCATAAAAAATTACTATTTCCTCCAATGCAAATATATTAACTGTTCATAGTTACCCAACTACTCATCAACTTTAATAGGAATGACATCTATATAGTTAAAATATCCGCTTTATACGAAATTTCTACGTGTACACGGTACATATACCATAATAACATTTTTTGTGCATTTTTGTCTGTCTTCCTGTCTGTTTGTTTCAACCTATATCTGAAACGGTTGAATCGATTTTGACGGGATTTGATAGATAGATGACGTAATAAGAAGCAACTTAACTGCCTTTATTGTAGAATATTCTTTATTCTTATTGAAATAAAAAATATTTACTTAGTGTGGACGATGTCGCGGGCACAGCTAGTTTTAATATATGTTTGTGAATTTCCTTCTAAACTATTATCAAACATTTGCCAACCCTAAATTTTGTGCACCTAAATGGCTATTTTAGTGGAAGCTGTTAATTATTCGATACCATTCTTTTATTAGCCATTTCAATATTGTATTGAGGGCCGTTGAACTTCATACAAAAATAGATACACTGTTTATACTATATATCAGGCAATAGAATATTTTATTACAGTTCTGTTTCGAGATTTCATTTTTAGAGCACTAAATTAGAAAGTAGGGTTGGCGTATGTATTAATTAGAATAAAAGATTAGGTTGTGGTCAAACACCAATCGAAGTATTTTCAAATGCAAAATAAGTATTATTATTGTATTTTGGAATTATTTAGCGATTTTCAGTCTGATTAAAGAGTTTTGAGATTCTAATATGTACGCTCGCGTAAGTACAAGACGTGTTGTAGAGTTCTGACTTTGACTTAAGTATTTTTTCCTAAATTTGGTTAAAAATAATTATTGGAAATATTAAAATCGTTTCTACCCCTGACGTGCACGACCCAACGCAAAAAGGGATGTTTTAAGTTTGACGTTTCGTGCCAATATTGATGCGATTTTGTTTAAATCCAACCGTGACTAAATTACGTTTCATTCTTAAATTTTATGAAGAAATATAATTTGTCCTCCAATTTTACTTAATATAGTTAATTCCATCAATTAATAATGGGACAAGTTAATATTTTTATTTAAAAGTTTAATGATTATTTAATACGATATTGATTAGAAACGTTGACATTTACTTACATCAAAGGATCTATATAATCGATTAACACATTACACACGAGAGGGGTTAAATTTCTATGTGATGTCCAATTGATTGAATTAGATGAAGCGATTTAGGTTTGGAATTAATTTCCTAACTTAAATTGCTTTACGAGTATCTAACAATAAATGAAACCATTGTTAATTATTAACTCTTTTTACACAGTTTTTAGCAAAGTTAGTGAGTTTTTTAAATAATCCTACTTTAAACTACTTAGAAGACGGTAAAATTTATAAAGTGACTATGAGTTACACGATTTGAGATTACTTGAATATTATTAAACCAATTTATGACACTCACCATGAGACGAAGTATGTAACCATTCACAGAAACGTGTAGAGTTTAAAGAACAATTGCATTCATTTTATTAATTACATTTCTGTAGTCTTCGAGGCTGTAAAATAAAATCGATTCCACCCAAAAATCTATCTATATGCAAATTTCGTGAACAATTAAGTTTGTCAAGAAATTAATTAAAAATACAAGTAAAATATACAATATCTGTATAATTTCCTGTGCAATTTTATCGTCCTTAATTTAAATAATGAACTCTTATCGTGTTTACTTTTAATTCTAATTTAAATATTATCAAACCGTGCCACATTAAATATAATTGACATTTTAAATTTTACAAATCCTTTGCTATGTCAATTATTTCCTCACTTCGTTTTTATTTCTTTTTTTATAGCTGTATAATGAATAAAATGAGACAATAATTACTCATTATCACATTACGCAGTTAACGAGTATGAATACTCCGGAAAGTAATTTTCAATAATAAATTATTTCCACAGTTTGCTAGTGCTTTCCAAATTATACAGAATAATTATATATTATATGATACGGTTGAATCAAATATAATTATAATTTTCAACCTCATTAATGTTATTCTTATTTTGAGAAGAGTAAGCTTAAATTACTTCTTATATTATTAAAATAAGTCCGGTCGATTGGAACATTGGCTTCAAAAAAGAGACAAGTAGACAGACAAAAAAAATTTGTAAATTAAGCATATATTTTAATATTTGATATACTTTCATATCTCTTTCGAAAATAGCTGTTACATATTACAAAGAGACTTCTATTTTATTTATAGGTACGAATGGAAAATATAATTTGTAACTACGGCCAAATTCTTATATTATTTATTACATTTGCATAATTGTGACAAATTTTTAGTCTTACTCGGAAAAGAAAAGAAAAATTCGCAATTAACACTTTGTATGGCACTAAAGTAAGTCAGTCTGTAAAGAAAATTATTAACGACATAGACATAAATGTTCGCCTTCTTCTATTGTACAAGTTACGTTAAACCCAACAATATTCACCCTTAATACTATAAAGCTGAAGAGTGGCTGATCGCACTCGTCACAACAACTACCAGTTCGAATTGGAAATAAATTTTAGTATCGGGTAGCCGATTTATCGTGTAAGAGTATAAGCTATAATTGTATCAAAAACAGGAGAAGAGCTTCAATAAAAAAAGTTTAAAAACGGGGGAACTAGATCCTTTTTGAGTGCTTCCGTTGCTGCGCTGCGCAAACGATTAC
>JAOSYY010016347.1:0-19937 GCA_025727935.1 Hebomoia glaucippe
CCATTATACTCTATAACACATTCCGTGCCCACCACTCGGATCCGAGTGAGCCGGGGGTATATTAGCAGCCCCTCCCACACGGATCCGAGCGAGCGTGTAATGTGTATTTTTATTAAAATAATAATAATAAAAATATCCATACTTTCAAACATTCATATGTACATAATCAAAATTCGTATAAATAGTTTTGGTTCCCGGCTATTATTTTTAATTTTCTTGTAAGCAGGGAATGTGATAACAAATAAATTAATGAAATTATTAATATTTAAATCTTTATCAATTTTCGAGATCGTTAATTTCTATGTATGTCATAAATGCTTTTAAAGTTTAATATTTGATAGAACTACGCTTTTCAGTAGGCATTTCTAGAGTCTATTGACAGACAGACATGACTTAGATTATTTTGCGCCAAAATATATTTAGTGCGTACTTTTTTTTTTCAAAAATTTTTTTACACTTTTAGTCGTCTCGATGTACGGATCTCGTAGGTGTCTATGAATGACAGGAATCGCTTAGTACAAAACTGTAGGCTCGATAAAAAAGCATAAATTTTTAACTATAATAAATTATATAAACATTTTCCTGCAGTTTTCCCTTAATGTATGCGTTAAAGCGACTATTTGAGTTAATAATACGATGAATCAGTATTACATGTCCGACAATAATTCCAATGGAAAAACATTAAAAACCAAAGAAAACTTGTTCTGTATTTGTTCATAACTTACCTTGGACACGTTACGCATACTAATGGCCTTTGCGACTAATTCGTCTACTTCCTGCAGATTCTCGCGTTCTCTGCCAGTCGGAGTCTCTATTTGATGCAATTTATTTGTGTCCTGTATCATAAATCTTTTTTAAAATTAAATACATACTTCATAGATTCCAATTATTTCTTTACTAAGTAATGCTTTATTATTTTAATGACTCGTGTTTTGGCCTATAGGCTTTTAAAACTAACTGGACGCCAAACGCTGCTAACACTAATAATAAATTGAACCATAGCCATATGGGACCATAGATACTGTTATAACCTGTTTCATTTTTTTTTTCGAAAGTTGGAAAAAACAGAAACGAGGTCATGTGACTTTGACATTAATGTCCTTATAATGTATGTTCTAGTATATCTATAATTATTTTAAAACGATGAGAGAGATATCGTTTTAAACTTCAACGTATGTAAGTATTTCCAAATTTGAATCCGAATTCTCTCGTGTTTTTTTTATGCGATAGGAAGGTAAATGAGCATACAGTTCACTTATATTAAGCTATTTCTGTTACCAATGGACACAAGATCAGTAGATCTAGAAGACGCGTTGCCATCCTTAAGGCCTTATTTTTTTTTATGTCGAGTATTCGGAAATTCATAGACCGAAATCGAAACGCGCATAGCGCTTCACGACTTTTCCATCTACGAACGGTGGTACGTGACCCGGACGGACCTTATAAATAAATATGTTTGAGGTGCAATAAATAGGTAGATAGTAATATCTCACTTCAACGTTCTTGAACAAGATAGTCTTCCACGAAACCTCGCCGCCAATAGCCGTTTGTCTCACAGTCCTCTGCATTAGCATCAGCAAACTAAAGTACAACGTGAACATGACGAGCCAAGACAGTATAGTGAATACTACTGAATGCGTCTGCCATCTGCCTTCATCTAGATTATAAAAAAAAAGTTATTGATAAACCCATTCCTCAGTTAAAAAAACATGTTAAGCTCCCCCCTTATCGTGTCTTGTTTTCCGGTGTTAGTATTAAATTTTGTAATAGTGTTATGCTGTTCACTCAATGTGTTCAGGGCCGGAAATTAAAACTTTTAGATTTTTTTAAATATTTAAATAAATTCTTTAAACGTTGTTTAGAGGTTAATATTAAAAATAAACTTACACCCAGTCTGTAATAGTGCAAATTCATTGAAGCCGTGTTCTAATCCCAGAGGCGGGATAATTAGGTGAAGAAAGAATGTCAAGATGGCGTTTAGCGAATCGATTTGGTGATGTATAATTAATTCCGCTACGAATGTCTGCATTAGAGTGAAAAGCGTAGTCCATACAGTCGCTACCCAAGCTACGAAACACAACTTGTATTATTTTTATAGTTTCAAATCAATAAACGTATACAGAATGTTTGGGGACTGCTCCCGAAAACGATGACAGGTGATGATAGTACTCATGACACCTTTGATGATGGTACGGGAAATCGATCTTGACTAAAAACAGATATTTTTAACACCTTTTATCATCATTATTTACGCGCCATTGAAACTATGTAATTCAAAATTTAAAATAGAATACTAATATTGGAAGTACTTTTTAAATCGACCCAGTAGTTTTTGAGTTAATTAATTACAATTATATAATTAATTACAATAATATCTCTTCTCTTTATAATATTGTATAAATAGAATAAATAATTACTATTTTTATAGTCAATAGACAATGTTCAAATAAAAGTGGGTCTTATAATACGGGCTATTTACCAACTAAAGCGTCCTCAAAAGCAAACGACCAAAAAAATGTGTATCTTGAATTAATTTTAATTAATGGAATGGTTTATTGGTACATAACTCCTCTTAACTTTGCCATTTCTTACAATCCTGTCGTTTAAATCTTATAAAATTCCTTAATGGTATCTAAATTGATATTCTTTAAGTACTCACGTTTATAATGGAACATAGACATTATAAGAGCCATCATTATCATCACAGACACATATGTTAGGAGCATTATGAAGCTGTACAGCAAGTGTATCCAACGAAAGATCAATAGGAGAGCTGTACTGGCTACGATACAGACGGGTAGAACGGTTAGATAACCGTAGACAACCCAACCTAGGTAAATAGCCGAATAATCGACGTTACGAAGGCGTAGAGCGCGCTATAGAAATAAAAAAGTGTGGCGTTACTTATTGTGCTATCATAGCCGAAAAGAAAAACTAAATACTAATTCGATCATTAGTAAAGAAAGGCTATGACACCAATTGTCACACAGGTAGTAGGTATATACAGGACGTTTGGAGACTGCTCCCGATAACGAATACAGACGATAGTACTAATGACACCTTTGATAATGGGATGGAAAAACTCGATCCTGATTAAATATAAATATATTTTTGAAACGTTTCATTAGCATTATTCATGCTCCATCTAAATGAAACGATAGTTTCATAAAGAATACGTTACTTTACGAAAAAAAAGAACCAGCAACGAAGCATGATAACAAAAACCGCTGAACTAACATGATAGTGCGAAATAACACTAATAAAACGTTTTAAAATATGTTTTTTTTGGTCAGGATCCATTTATTCCATAGCATCATCAAAGTTATGAGCACTATCATCTGTCTTTTTTGGGAGCAGTCTCCAAACACTCTGTATAGTCCCGAGAGTACGTCTGAAGATTATTATACCATTATACAAGTGAAGAATACACTATACAATTTATTCCACTCAACATAATACCATATATCCAATATGTATTCTTTGTAACAATTTAATATCATAGAGTGAAATTATATACAAACAGTGATTTGTACATGCTGTCGGTGAGATTCATCATAAATGCTTCAGCCGTTTCCGAAACTAGCCGTTACAGGAGAGAGGACATTTTATAACATTGTGTTTCTAAAGCAACATTTATACTCTCATGTGCATTTAGTAAAAAATATTTTGATAACAGACTCTTCAATTCTATCTATTAGTATAGATTACAGGTGTTGTTACGACGTGCGCGTATTGTTTGTTTCAAAGGCAAATTATATTTTTTGGTTTACCTTTAGTCTGTTAGCAGACTCTTTGACTACTAGGGCTTCTGTTTCCAAAACGGGTGGCAGTAGAGCAAGAGTGAAACAAAGCAGTATTCCTGATATCGCCTTTCTGACACTAGCCTGTCGCATCAATGGCGACACAGGCATAGATACAAGACTCAACTGAAATACATTAACATAATCTCGTTTTATCGATATTAAAAAAAGTTTTATTAAAATCGTGAATAGCCATGATTTTTAGTTTATAATTGATAATTTCATTACATATCATATCGCCGAAATAGCTCAGTTGGGAGAGCGTTAGACTGAAGATCTAAAGGTCCCTGGTTCGATCCCGGGTTTCGGCAGTAAAAACTTTTGACTTTTCTTTAAATTATTAAATTAAAAAATATTTTACTTATGTATTTCATTTTATACTTTTTCACTATTTATTTAACTGTAATATGAATATATTAATCAATTAGATTTTTTTTCAATATAATTTAATAATTTAGATATGTTAGAACCTCATGTTGCGGTTTATTGGGGCTAACATACTCCAATATAGCTTCACTGACAGCCATCTGGACAGCCAAGAAGCCGCTCCTCAAATGAGGGTTGTGGGAGACAGTGTTATCAGTCCTGGTTGCGTATCGAGCACGCTCCGTACTACGAATACTAAATTGCCACATTTTATTTTTCTACAATAAAAAGAACGTGTCATATGATAAACAAATATAAGGTATATAAATTCTTCGACTTCAGCAAAGAAAGACTACTTTCAATTATTTCCCCGACACGATTACGTAAGCGAATCTTATAAAATCATTAGTTATGTTATTATTCCAAATATAAGAAATTATTTTTAGAATATAAATATTAAAAAAGTAAATTGAATAAACTTTTTTAAATTTTTATAATTCGAAAAGGATACAGAGACTATTATTGAGAGGCTTAACTAGGCTATATAATAGAGATTCTATAATTCAATAAACAAAAGTTTGTTCAATGTGCAGTAATTTTTTTATGATTAAAAAATTTTACACATACAGAGAATATTTATAGTCACCTTCTTTTGCCATATAACCCATATAATTGGCTGTACGATTGGTGTACCTTGAGATCTATTGTATAAAACATTGTTAAGGTCATCTTCGGTCGGCGCACTCATGGCCTCTGCAAACATTATTGCCTTCTCACATTGCGTATATTTACTCAGAAAAACCCCATTCTGTGTGTTTATACTCAGGGCCATTACAAAAGGAATTCACGATGATAATTTTAACATATCAATTATTGTGTAATGTTCTAATATGACTATTAAAAGTATTTTCGATATAATTTATCACCAACTAATAGAATAAATACAAAATTGAATTTGGTTCGACGCATTGAGATCGACGTTGACGTTTAAATTGAGATAAATAAAACTGTTTCTATTAATAAACATAGTGATAACAAAATTTAGTTCCATCAGTATCAAGCTGTTTAGCTGTTCAGATTCACAAAGTTATTAATAATTAATATTATTAATATAAGAGTCTTGACCGACATCTAAAAAGTCTCTAGCTAGATAGTTGGATCAAAGGACAGATACAAAAGGCAGTACTCCTGGATACAGCGCGTGTTGTCAGACGGTTTCTTTCTCTGCGGCCCTAACCATCGGTAGCTCGGACCAAGCTCCGATGCTAGCGGCTTTCCAGTTTAGGTTTTTATACTATTTTATTTTTGTATTTTACTTTTATGTCTATTTTATAAAAAACCTAATTGAGAAATTAAAAATATGAGAGAAATATTATTACATAATAATCTAAGATTTCAAATTTAAGTGCAGACTAACGGATAACAAATGCGTTTATGCAATTAATTACACGTTATTTGGCGAAAGATACATTATTAACTTCCGCTAAAGGGGAAAAATTATAATAAATTACGTAAATAATTACAAAAAATATATACATAACAAGTTACAAGACAAAATTTAAATGTGGAAAGACTTACGAATCCCCAAGCGCTCCGTTGCTTTTTCCATAATTTGCGTAAACGGTGGTACGTTAGGTGCATATCCCAATATGTTATCTGTGTTGAGGGACGCTATGATATCTACTGATGTCAAAGGAGGCCTCGGGAGGGCCTGCAGCGGAGTCATGAACACTGGCTTCGCGATGAACACAGCGAGAGAGAATAGAATTGTCGCAAACAACGTTTCCATAACCAAAAGTCGCCAACGACGCCTGATAGAGTAAACCTTAATAATTTAGGAGTCAGCTTTCTTTCAATTTTTGATAAAAATATTGTAATATATAGTTTATCATGTTATACAGTCCAAAATCGCTTTATATAATCCGTAGTGTAAATGGCAACGAAAGAATTAATGTCGCCAAGTTAGCCTCTAACACACTAGTAATGTGCCAGTGACAATTGAATTAAAAGAAATCCAGTCGATTACAAAATAAGTAAGGAGGGACTAATATACATTTTTTTTAAATCGTATTTCTGTCATAACTTTTGCAACTATGATGGTTTTAAAAGAATTTAGAAAAAGTTATTCTGATATCACAAAAAGGCGATTCAATATAACTTATTTAATTATGTAAAATTAATTTTAATCTTACTGCCTTTGAAGATACGACTTCCAGAATAGTGTAAGTAAATGTCTTTGAAAACGGCTGCGAACTGGTTTCTGAGCGTCTTCGGCAGTCATAATACGGTAATATATTATTGTAAGCACACTACACGAATTATACTCATGTCCATTAGAACTTAAACTTTTTTAACTGTCTGTCATATTTGACACATCCACTTTCTTTTTTATTGTGCCTGTACTGATTTTGAAAATAGGTTTTATATTTTTTAGTTTATCATTCAAAATGAAAATTAAATCAGGTAAAATGATTGAGAATCCTATAATTAAAATCTAAATTTGTTTTCAAAGCATTTTAGCTTTGTGATGCATTCGCCAGTACAGCATTTCCAGTTAAGGCTTCTTTAAAAAGCCATTCATTTGAAGTTTGTAGTTTTATATTCCAAGTTAGGTTTCAAAGGCTTAAGCTTGTGAAAATAATGAAATTGTTGAGAAAGTTATATTATGAAGGCGTGTATGCTACATAATAAAAAAAGATTTTCAATTACCTGATTTAATTGTAAAATAATATAAAACTTATTTTAACAATCAGTAATTACCCAATTGAGAAAAAAGTTGATAATTATATATTTTTTTTAATAAGTCTTACCTTCTACATACTTACTTTACGTACTACTAAAATTCATAAAGAATAAAAACTTTATTATTTTTATATCATATGTAAAGACAACTTAACTATGGTAGGAATTATTAAATATAATCTAATGTAATATATTAAAAACCTGAAACTATTGAAAGTATAGAACTATTAAAGTGATATAATGGCGTCATAGACTTCTATGAAAAGTTATACAATTTTTTAATTATTTGCGTAAAATGTGTTTTTACAAAGATCCTAGTACTAATATGATTCAAAATTCTTAAAGCCTCTATAATAAGTTGACCTATCCAGTTTTATACAGGTCTACTGTATATTTCGTTATTAGGAGAACATTTTAAACTGGTCAATGGTATAAAATGTGTACTTTGCTAATATAAACATTCAATTACGTAGGCATTGTGGTAATTATATAAATTGATGATATCACAAAATTTTTGTCAGTGGTTTAGACGTTCGTCAAAATGGTTCGTTATAGTGGGACTTTCCTTGTCATATTAGCAATATTTGGATTAGCGAACGCAGGTAATTCTAACATAACCTAATTTCTAACATTTTTAAATGTCTCATAATATAATATATTATATAGTATTTTAAATATATATATTTTTTGATCAAATTGTGAATCTAAACGATCTCGAATCCACTTGAAGACACAAAAATTCATTCAAATCGGTCCAGCCGTTAAGGAGAAGTTCACTGTCAATATACGTTCAAAAGAATTATACATATATATATAAAGCTTTTACAGTATCAACAAGATACTGAAAATATTTTTGATGACGTCACTTTATCTATTGTTAGTTTCTCAGTTCTAATTGGCCACAAGGTACTCCCATTTGAATAACTTAGGCTGTTACCAAATTTAACATTGGAATTTAGTTAACTGTCCTTATAAGAGTTCGTCCGTGATACAATGTAAATTGAAATCATATTTTGCTATATGTTACTAACAATACCCGTTGGTTTCACCCGCCTTGATTTAATTGTTCATGGAAACCTCATAAATTACATAGTAGTTTTGTGAAGGACCTTAATTAAGTATTATATTTTTTAATAAAAGAGTTAGCAACGTTATCTGCTAGAGAATTCTGCCAAAATCGGTCCGGAAATTTGGGACATTAGTTCGAACTAATAAACAAGAGATTTTTAAAATTGTGTTTGTGTTACAACAAAGCATACACATAGGCAATTAAAAAAATATTTTATGAATTTAAGAACAGATTCATAGATTTCATTTATTCACAGACATAGATAGATAATCAATTATTTATTTTAGGTGTTCGCGTAATCCGCGCTCCACAATTTGATGGTAGCGAAGCCAATGCAGAAGCCTTTTCTGGATCTGCAGAACCTTATAATGGCGTATTTGCTCCTAATCCACCTGCATTTGGCGGAGGATTTGGCCAAGGTGGCGGGTTCGGTGCAGGAGACGGATTTGGTCAAGGAGGCGGATTTGGACAAGGAGGTGGCTTTGGACAAGGGGGTGGATTTGGTGAAGGAGGTGGCTTTGGACAAGGCGGTGGATTTGGACAAGGGGGTGGATTTGGACAAGGCGGTGGATTTGGACAAGGGGGTGGATTTGGACAAGGAAGTGGATTTGGACAAGGCGGTGGATTTGGACAAGGCGGTGGATTTGGACAAGGCGGTGGATTTGGACAAGGAGGCGGATTTGGTCAGGGAGGTGGTTTTGGCCAAGGAGGTGGACTTGGCAGCGGCTTAGGAAGACTTTTGGGTGGTGGTCTTAGTATATCAAAAAGCGTCAGTATAGGCTTGGGTGGTGGGGCTCAATCCAGTTCTAACGCGTCATCATTTGGCAAATGATTCTAAAGACTGTATAGGATATTGTATCCTTAATTGCAAAGGATACATTTGTGATAAATCATGACAGTTTTTTTTAATTTCTTAAATAAGGTATTGTTGATTTTAAAAGATAATATAAAGGCGCACGTTAAAATAATGTAATAAACTAAAGCGGGTAACAAAAATGTATAAAAATTAAGCTGCCATTTTGTGTTTGTTTCGAAAACACATTAACTATTAATAATGAAAAAAAATATAATAAAATGAACTTATTATGTATGACCTTCTTTTTTATTTGACATACAATAAAACCTTAAAAGATATTTTGAGTTTTGTCTGCAAACCTCACAAGATTTCTTGAAGTATAACTATAATACCCAAACTATAAGAAAATGTATCAGAATTAAACTGTCTACGCCAGTTACAGGAGTTTGGTTTTACCAAAACTAATTTATAATCTATTATATAAAAAGAATGTTTGCACATACAACATCCCTGAACTAAGAACTACTTGAACGATGTTTATATAGTGTATATTTACATGTTTTTTTACGGAAAAGGTTGATTGACAATCCCCAAAGATGTTAATATATTGTGACGTATACGAAGGGTTAGCGAGGAAATCCCCTCACTGGAATAGAAAAACACATGACGAAGTCGTAGCAGTAATGCTAATATGTGTCCAGCTAATATTCACGCAGATGTTAATAGAATGACTGTTGATTGTATATAAATACAACATGATATAGATACTTATGTCAGTAAGTTTTTAGATAAACGAAAGGACATGGCTCGCCTTAGTTTTATTGTGTTAACCATATTAGTAGTGTTGGGAACTGTACACGCAGGTAGAGTTCATGAAATTAGTATCAAAAATTAAAGAGCAATTTTATATTAACTGTAATAATGTTTTATAGCATAAAAGTCGTAATTTATATTTTAATTTTAGGCAGTATCTTAAGTACTTCTAAAAAATAATACAACACGATAGAGATATTTTACTAATAATTTTTTTCTCTAAATATTATTATGAGTCTTGATTTCTTGCTTGTAATATATAAAATCAAAAACTTAATTAATTTTTTTATTATTTATGTATAGAAAGCAGCGTTTACAAAAATTTAAGATTTTTTCGGAATTTACAATAACATAACCCATATTGTCAAAAATTTACTTATAAAAGTCAGTATTTAATGTGCGCTATGAATACTCACATAATTTCTGGCTTTTAATTTGTCTTGTCATCCGTTTCTGAGAGGTCTATAAAGTGTGATTACGCGTTGCATCGCTAGTTAATTAAATGCTTTTTTATTTTATTTCAGCTAAGCGTGTAGCCCGATCTCCACACTTTGGGCTAGGCTTCGGTGGCGGTTTTGGTGGTGGGTTCGGTGGTGGTTTTGGTGGCGGCTTCGGTGGTTACCCTCACCCACCTGTTTTCGGTTTGGGACCGCCACCGCCGCCGCCACCACCACCATTCGGCTATGGACTTAGTGGTTACGGCCGAGGTTTTTACCCAGGTGGCTATGGAAATGGCTACTACCCAGGCGGATATGGCGGCTTTGGAGGACTCGGAGGGGGTGGCTTGAATATCGCTAAGAGTGTCAGTATAAGTTCAGGCCTAGGAGGAGGAGCTTTAGCAAACTCTGAAGCATTCGGCAAGAAGTGATTTTGACAGGAATAACGTGAAATGTGATATATCTTAGTATTATTTATGTTTTGTTTAAAATAAACATTTTTAAAAACAGTCCTTTGTATATTTATTATTTCTATATGGTTAAGATCATTGAATATCATAGAAAATTAACGAACCAATAATGAGAAAATCCTTAAAAACATTGAATGAAGCGAATTCAAAGTATTTATAATATTGTAATATTAAATGTGTATATTGGTCTTGTTTGGATAATAATATGATACTATAATTTTTCATGTTTGTGGTGATAAGTTTAAAAATATTAGCCCAAAATTAAACGTGGAAACACAATTTGGACAGGTTTTTTTTAATTCATATTTAAATATGTGTTTTGGCCTAGAAAACTTTGTTAATCATATTTCTTATGTAGACATTTTATAGTATGAATATTCCTTTAGTGAAAAAATCTTTGAAATGATGTATTAAATATTATGTACGTGCCCACGGCCCTCCTAACCTTGAATAGTCATACAAAACCAATTAAGAGCAGTTCCTCGCTAAATTAGCAAGTCAGTAAATAGATGCTAGACGATAAAATTAGTTAAATATTATGTTAAATGATTTAAAAGTACGGTAATCCCCGTAACCACAGAGCAACAATGTCAACGAATGACAGTCGCAAATAGGTTTTACTCGATTTTTCAAAGTAAACCTCTTTGCGGTTGTTTCATTATTTTTGGTTACACTAAATTTAAAAAAAAAAAACTAAATTAAAATTCCGCAGGTTTTATGTGAGATTTAAATGTGAGATTATCCTTTTAAGTAGTTTAGAATTTCTGTATTAAAGTTCTTGAAGTTAAATAATAACTATTAAAGCTAATTTATTATTTATTAAATTTATTATTTAAATTAATAATTTATTATTTATTAAATTTATTATTTAAATTAATAATTTATTATTAATTAAATATTTATTAATAAAATTAATATGTTTTATAATATTAAAATATATTATTTAAGACATGTGAAAGTATAGCTTCGATGCTTTATTGAGTCATAAGTTATAAATTTTTGTATGTTTATTCTAATATTCTAAATATCCTAATTTTCACGATACTTAAACAGGTAGATACTAATTTTTATAAAACGTGGCTTAGTTTAAACTTTTATTTTATCACCATCATTGTTGGTACTAAAAATACTGTATATTTAAATTTGACGCGTGCCAAACTGGGCAGCAAATATGTATTAGTTTAATAAAATATTGTCTCAACGCTTTAACACACTCAAGGCCTTGATTATTTCTACATTTGACTATAATTAAGTATACCTCAATGTCGCTTGTAAAATTGTGGAATACAAGAGTACATAGTTTTTTCTAATTTAGATACGGAACCCTAATTGTTGGAAAATCATGTCCAGTATTAATACACACCTAAGTGTTAATAAGTTGAAGAGTATTTATTATATAAAGTGGGAATATGATACATGTTATGTCAGTTGTAATAGAGACATTGAACGTAGAAAATGTATCGATTTTTGGTCTATTTCACGCTTCTGGTAATTGTCGGGCTATCCAATGCAGGTATATTTTTTAATTCTTAATATACAAATCTAAGAACTATAATAAGACATGAACCAACGTAAGTTTAATTAAAGATAATGACTAAATCACTTGATTAGTTTTCACCGATTAATCAGTATGGAATAAAAAAACACGTTAACATACAAAGTAATTAAAAATATAGATTTCAAAAAATTTATAGATTTAATATACCTAACTAGGCTTAACAGAGATATGGGCACATAACTTGTAATTAAGTAAATGTAGACATTATAAGTGTTCGGCAAATCAAGAAAATCTCAAAATTCGAAGAAAAGCTGAAAAAATCTTAAATATATTATTTCAGGCCGAATAGTTCGATCACCGCAATTTGGGTTTAGCCAAGCAAGTGCTAACGCCCAAGCCGGCGGATTCGGTGGTCCACCGCGCTTCGGTGGTCCTGGGTATGGTGGGCCTGGGTTTGGTGGGCCTGGGTTTGGTGGACCTGGGTTTGGTGGGCCCGGGCATGGTGGACCTGGATTTGGTGGGCCCGGATTCGGTCGACCGGGATTTGGCGGGCCTGGATTTGAACAGCATCCACCATCACCTGGTTTCGGTGGTGGATTTGGATCAGGTGGTTTTGGACGCGGTCCTGGCTTTGGATCTGGGCTCGGTGGCGGTTCCTTGAGTATATCTAAAAGTGTAAGCATTAACGCCGGTGGTGGCCCTTCACAGGCGAGTTCCAGTGCCAATGCTTTTGGAAAATAATGTGAAGACTATCAGACAAGATTGTGATTAAATTAAATCGAATTGTAAATCAGGGTGTATAGATATGCTGTTATCAAATAAATATTTAATGTTAGAATATGTTTTAATTACTGGAATTATCTAAAAATCCTAATTAATAAATGATTGTTACGTCACGCCCAAAACGTTGAACTGATAGCATGAATTTTGCTATTGCTGTAGTTGAGATGGTTAAAAGGTATTTTAATAAGACACAAGGATAGGCTAACAGGCGAGAATAATAGAGACACTTTGTATGAAACTTTAACTTATACCAGAATTAGTTGACCAAAAGGCTTTAATGCGAACAAAGCTGCGGATAGAATTTGATATTTTATGGAAGCCTTATTCAAATTAATATTAATTATAAAATAGATGTACGCAGTAGTAATATCTTGTATAAGAAGTGTCTATTAAAGAAAAGTATATAAATATATTTTTTATTATTTAGAACAGATTATGTAAGCAATTTATACTAATTATATTCTCTCATATATTTAATTTCTGAATTATGTTTTTTATAAAATAGATATAAAAGTAAAGTACAAAAATGAAAATAGTATCAGAAACCTACTAAACTAAAATAGTATATAAAACCTGATTGTTTTATTATTAAAAAGAATATCAAAAATTAAATATTCAGAAAATTTAATTTTTCTTGAAAATAATAATGGAAAGATCCTAAGAATTTTCCTTATCATGTAATGTTAAATTTTTTAATAAACACTGTGTTAAAAAATACTTGTCGGGTGGAGATTGGATCATATGTCAAATATTCTATAGATTCAAACTTATGGTTTATAACCACCAAAATGTTTAGCATAAAAAATTGTTTGCATAATAAATTTTCACAACCATACAATAAAACTTGTGATTTATTTCTATAAATTGAGGTTGCCCATCAGTTTGTGATCAGTTACATCAGTGAACACCTGTCAAAATGTCTCCATTCAAAATAGTTTCAGTCTTCATTTTGCTATTTTTAGGTTTATCATTAGCAGGTAATATTTTTCAAATAATTTTATAAATTTACAGTTACAGATGAACATTGAGAAATAATTTAAAAGTAAATATTTAATAAATTAACATCTATTTTTTAAGTTCAATAATTATTTTGATAACTCAACCAGAATAGGGGATTGAATTTGAAATAAGAAATTCATATAACATCAGATAAGTGTAACCGGATGAAGATTACGTCACGTATTTTTATTAATTAGACTTATTTTCAAAGTATCGTTTTTCAGCTATTCGTAAAACTAGATCACCTCAATTTGGTCCTGGATTTGGAGGCGGTTTTAACCGCGGTCCCGGAGGCTTTGGTCCAGGTGGATTCGGCCAAGGCGGATTCGGCCAAGGTGGATTCGGCCAAGGCGGATTCGGCCAAGGTGGATTCGGCCAAGGCGGATTTGGCCAAGGTGGATTTGGTCAACCTGGCTTTGGACAACGTGGCTTTGGACAACCTGGATTCGGACAACCCGGTTTTGGACATGGAGGTTTCGGCCCTGGTGGATTTGGACCAGGACCTGGACGTGGCTTTTAATATTTTAGGATGTACATAAATATATTTTAATTTATTAATATGCCTGTTATTTATGTACACATAGAGTATGTATATTATATATCTTTCCTGCGGAATTGTCAAAGAAAAGGTGAAACAATTGTTCAGATTAGCCCCGTACAAGGAGAGGTTCCGGAGTTTGACGGAAATAATTTGAGAGGCACCGGAATAGAGAGAGTGAAACAGCTTTTGAAGGAAAATTAAGACCAATGAAACGCGGTTTAACCTCCTCTAGTAATTCGTATAATTAAACTGTTAATCAACGTTCGTTAGATTACGTCTGTACTCACGTGTAACGCTAAGAATATGTTACAGAAAATAAGAATTTATTAAATAAAAATAAAAGGTGAACCGAATATTTTATTTCAACATCAATCACATTATAAACGTCCTATTGTCAGTTTTGACCTATTTATTGAATAAAAAATATACAAAAATTAAGTCATAATGACAAAGAAATGAATAACATCCATATCAAAACGTCGGTTTAATCAAGGCTTCGTATGCTGATCTCAATGATTCCAGATAGGATTATTTAAAATAAAAAATAAGCTCGGGCGAACTTTAAAAGTCCTAATTATGACACGCTATCTGAACCCTAACCTATCGAAAACAGATTGTATTATATAAATTAAATAATTTTTTCATATTTCACTCGGGCCTTTGAAGTTTTATAGATATTTTTTTACCCTAAAGCCTACCTAAAAATAGACCATAGCGCTCCTTAAAAAAAAGTGTGCAAAGTTTTATAGAAATAGATATAGAATATTGCTTTAAGACCGTAATACTGATGGAAAATATAAACTATTTAAAAAATATTTCAGATCGGTGTAAGACGCTCTCTAAGGTCACAAAAACTTAACAGCTTATTTATCTATTTAAAAATCGACTCATAGACATAAGTCCAAACTCAGCAAATGGCTTTTAACACATTTCTATAACTAATTATCTATAGGGACACTTTTACGAGTTCACCCAATGATAAATGAAATATTTCTACGCATTCATGCAGATTATTTATAACGTGAAACATTTGATTAGTGGATTTATTTCGACTTGTTCTGGCTCCAGGAATCGACAGGGGCGGCGGTGGATTTTGCGTCCAAACGGCACCCTTAAGTTGCTGCTCTGTACTAATGGATGGTCCGCCTTTCCCAGTAACTGTTTAATTATGTACATGGTCAGGGGCAACTCCCTCCGTAATCAAAGTTCAGGAAATCCACTGAGCTTACGAATGAGATGGGATATATTAAAGGATACCATTGATAATTCACATTCACCATTCATATAGATTTAGTAATAAGTTTGATTTACTTATACTAACCATATTATAAATATACTAGCTGACCCAGCAAACGTTTTTGCCACATAAGTTTATCAAATTTGGGGTTGTATGTATTTTTTAATGCTGTATCATAAAACAATAAAATGAAAAAATGTTCTCTAAAAAATAAAATAAAAAATTTAGAGGTGGACCACCCTTAACATTTTGAGGGATAAAAAATCGGTGTTGTCCGATTCTCAGACCTACTGAATATGCATAAAAAATTTAATAAGAATCGGCCCAGCCGTGTCGGAGGAGTATGGGAACGAACATTGTGACACGAGAATTTTATATATTAGATATGGCTATATCAAATAGAAACTGAAGAGTGATAAAATTTTTGCACGGTGTCGCCATCGTTTCATAAAAATGTTTAACACACCCACCATATGTCAATTATAAATATCCTTACAAAGAATATAAACGCGAGATTTTGTCAGTATAAACATACGGATGTTTGTTATTTTTTTATACAAAAACTACTGAACAGATTTTAGTAAAACTTTATAGAAATGTAGTTGATACATCAGAACAACATATAGGCTATAATTTATAAAGATATTGTGGCACGGAGGAAATCGTGAGGCACCGCTAGTCATGAATAAATTTTCACCGAACTCAATCCTTTAATAAATAACTTAGCAATATCATGAAAAATCTCTTAACACTTATACTTATAAAGAGGCAGGCGTTAATAATATTTGAAATAAAACTATGATTTTAAGTATTGCACTTAACAAACAGACATTGAAACTACATCAGAAACCTTGGAAATTTATGTTATTTACAAAAAATATTTTATTAATGCACGTAATAAGTAATTAGGAATTCTCTAACTCAGGTTTTTTTCTTACAATTGGTGTGAATTTACTTAAAAGCACGTTATGTTTACCGTATTTATTATCACTTAGGAGCGATTTACCGAAAACATTATTCTTAGAAGGCAGGATTTACCATATGTATGACTATAAATTGTTGGCTAAATTGTCTAATAGGTCAGACTGAAAAGTGATCTTGACGAGATGACTAAAATGAGAGTGGTTACCGCGTCAATATTTATTTTAACTGCATTCAACGCAGTATTTGGACATCCAGGTAAATTAAAAAAATTACAAACAGAAAAGTTCAAAATTATTTTTTTCCTATAATTATTTTTCTCATTAAAAATATCTCTATTTTTATGGTAGAGTAAAGTTTGATATATTATAAAAATTTCTAGGCTTAGTTAAAAGTTGTTTATTAATTGCACAAAAGTACATATAACGGATATAAATAAAATACACTGTAACGGCTTGGACGCGCCATTAATTACATAATTTTGTAATAAACAATAATATATATTGCATAATTTGATTAAAGATTTATTCTATAAATCATCGCAGTGTATTTATTTAACGCTGCGGCAATCGCGTAAATACAAGATAATGTTACTTGTTATTTTGAAAATATTTTATTTGTTTGTTTTATTTTAGGTCCCCTGCATCGGGTCGTGAGGTCTCCACATTACGGAGGCTTCGACATCCATCCACATCCGCCACCTTTCCCGTTCTTCCAAACTAATAACTGGAGTGGCATACAAAAAAGTTCTGATGGCAGCACCCAGGGAGTTTTTAGTGGAGCTGCTGCTTCCGCTGCAAATTCTGGACCGCCATCTGGTCAAGCTGTATCTTTAGCATCAGCTGATTGTGATGATGAAGATTCTGGTCAAGGATCAGACTCTACCCAGAAGTTAGAAGGCGGCAACATTTTCGGAGGCAAACTTATCGGCGGTGGCTTTGGTGGACAATTCAGTAGTCATAAGGAAGCTCACTATTCTTTCCAAAGCAGCGGTGGTAAATTTGGTTCACAAGGAGCTGGATTTGGAGGTGGATTAAATAGTCAAGGGCAGTTAGGTCTTGGTGTCAGTGGCTCAACCGCTGACCAGGGTACCGGTTTAGTACAATCTGGTAGCTCTAGTTCATCTAGCCAAAGCAGTGCAAATTTTCAAGCAGGTAAAAAATTAGAATCTCAATCAAGTGGAGTTGGCGGTTCGAATGCCCAAAGCTCTGCATTTGGACTAGGAAAAGATGAAGGTCAGAAGCAAGTAGAGTTAATTGGAGGAGGTCAAGAAAATGAAAAGGTTGATTGTGAAAATGAAAGCCAAAGTACTCTTGACACCTCTGGTCAGTCAGGTTTCGGAGGTGGATTTAGCGAACAAAGTGCACAAAACCAACAGGGACAAGACGCTAGTGATCTTGCCCAACAAAAACAACAAGGTAGTGGATTTTCCCAAGGAAATGCATTTTCCCAAGGACAACAAGCTAGTGGATTTGCCCAACAAGGACAACAAAGTGGTGCATATGGCCAACAAGGACAACATGGTGGCGCATATTCCCAACAAGGACAACAAAGTGGTGCATTTTCACAGGGACAACAAGGAGGTGCATTTGGCCAACAAGGACAGCAAAGTGGTGGATTTACCCAAAATCAACAAGGTAGTGCATTTGGCCAACAAGGTCAGCAAGGTGGTGCTTTTGCGCAAGGACAGCAAAGCGGTGCATTTGGCCAACAAGGACAGCAAAGCGGTGCATTTGGCCAACAAGGACAGCAAGGCGGTGCATTTGGCCAACAAGGACAGCAAGGCGGTGCATTTGGCAAACAAGGACAACTAGGAGGTGCATTTGGCCAAGGAGGACAGCAAAGAGGTGTATTTGGCCAACATGTACAGCAAGGTGGTGCATTTGGCAAACATGTACAGCAAGGTGGTGCATTTGGCAAACAAGAACAACTAGGAGGTGTATTTGGCCAAGGAGGACAGCAAGGTGGTGCATTTGGCAAACAAGAACAACTAGGAGGTGTATTTGGCCAAGGAGGACAGCAAGGTGGTGCATTTGGCCAACATGTACAGCAAGGTGGAGCATTTACCCAACAAGGACAAGAAGGTGGTGGATTTGGTCAAGGGGGACTACAAAGTAGTGAGTTAACTGATCAAAGTCAAAATGGTGATGGATTTGAACAGAACAAGGAATATGATGACGCATCTAACCAACAAGGTGGAGGTTTTGATCAAAACCAAAAGGAAGAAAATGATGCATTTAGCCAACAACAAGGCAGTCAAGCTAGTAAGTTTGGTCAATACAAGAGTCAACAAAGCGGCTTTGGGCAATTGGGTCAAGCAACAGGAGGTTTCGGAGGATCATCCGGGGCTAGCAGTCAAGCTTCTTCGCTGGCTCACGGTGGAGGATATGGATTTGGCGGAGGCTTTCCTGGTAGCGGTCGACCAGGATATGGTCGAAATTTCGATGGCTTCGAATATGGTTCTGGTAGCGGTAAATACCAGGCCGGTAACCAAAACGAACAACAACAGTCAGGATCGGAACTATCTAGTAGTTCGAATGAAGCTCAAAGTGCAGGTGCAAAGGATTCGTCAGCTATCGGAGGAGCCCTGAAACTTGCCTCTCAAGGTCTTAGTGCTGCAGACAATACCGGCTGTAGTACCTGCGGCGGGAAAGGAGGCTATGCCTTCAGTAATGCCAAGAGTCACAGTGGATCAGCAATAGCTGTTTCTATTGGAGGTTAAATAAATAATAGTAGAAGTTCTGATAAAATTGTTCATTGAATTAAGTAAGTTATTTTTGTTAAAACATATATTATTAAACGCTGTTTCCATTTATATGTTTGTATTATTTAAAAAAACTTCATAATTTTCTTCTATAATTTTTATCCCTGTCTATAATGACATAAATGAAATTAATAAAATAGATTTTACGAAATATTGACAATAGAAATATTATCATTTATAAGGCAAATAAGCGTAGATCAAAAGATAAATGACATGAAAGTATAATATTAAATCTTAGTACAATTTCTTTCTAAAATTATAAATAACTAGCAGAGCGGACAAATGTTGTCCTGTATAAACGTCTTAAATGTATATATTATTTTAATGATTGGACCAAAATTCTGAATCTAAACCATTATTTACACGTAAAAATAAATTCTTAAAAATCTGTTCAGCCGTTTAGGAGGAGTTTAGTGACAAACACACGAACAGAAGAAAAATATATATATTTTTATATTATGATATCTTACGTGGATCGACCAAGTGACTTCATGTAATATAATTTAAAGTTATTTTTCTTAAATATATACAGTCGAACCTGGATAAGCGAGAACTGGATAAGTGAGAAAACTCTATAAGTGAGAGTAATATCCAGGACCCGTCATTTTAAGCTCCCAAAACCTTTATTAGCGAGAAACAGAAACCTCTGTAAGAGAGAGTCGTTTTTCCCTCATGAACCTCCGTAAGTGAGACTGCTGCTT
>JAOSYY010016368.1:0-10746 GCA_025727935.1 Hebomoia glaucippe
GCTATCGTACATCGTACGTAGGCACAAAATTATCGTATGTGTACGATAATTATCGTACGGTTCCGAACGCTGATTCCAAGACCGGCTGGGAGCACAGTGAAATGTATATAATGTTGCCAATGTAAATTTTTAAATGATTTTTAATGTTAAAGGTAAGCGAAAATATGAGGTAACTGCTTCCGTAAGCATTAAAGTAGAAATAAATAAATGCCAAATAATCAGAATTTTTAGCGATAAACTTTTGAACGGGGACTTTTAGTTGGCATATAAGTGTGAATACATACAACGATATTTGCATTAAATGAATTGATTAATAAGTATGTAGATAAATCCTTAATCTTTGTCCTATTAATTGAAAGAACATAAAAATCAGCAACACTGTATTCTTATGACAATTTGACACTGCCAATTTACTTTTTAAAATGGTCTTGCGTCTTGGAGACCAGTTAATTTGAGTACACATTATTTTACCGACGATATTTAAACATGAAAAGTGCATAAATTTATGACGTTTATAATATGAGAATGATAAATAAACAGATATTGCTTTCCTAATTGAAAATATTGAGACTTTCGAAACCCTATACACTCACAACGTTAGTTCACATAATTCTAATAACTTCAGCAAACAATTGTTACCTATTGCGTGATGAGTCTAACAAGTTTTCTAAAAGTAGATGAACATAGCAAATACTCGTATAAACAATGACAACGTCAATAAATCTGCATATTGACAGAAAATATCTCTTCAAAGTCAAAGGTATAAAAATATGAAAATAAGCTTATCTATTATTCGGGTATGATTTAAATATTCCTAACGATAGAAAAGTCTAAATTATTATTTTATTTTGGTTCTCTGGGCTATAAAATTTTAACTTATATATACTGAGATAAAGAATCAATGTTGCGCTCTCTGTTTCAATTTATGTTACTCTATATATGTTGTTACTCTTGTTTATATAAAACAAAATACGTGTACTACTTTTCGCGAAATTTCCATATTTGTACATAAAGTTTTTGTAACATTTTTAATGGACGCAAAATTTATGTACATGTATTTTATTTTTAATGAAATTAATGATCTGTATAGTGTTTATGAAGCCAGTTATTAAGCCGTAGTATTAAACATTTTATGTCGTATTTTAAAATCTAAATTAAATACGTAGGTAATAACAAATTAGTCGATAATCGAAAAACGCATTCCTCTCCTATATAGTCGGAACAAATTAAAGATCCAATCAGATTAATATTTTATAACTTTTATTTAATCTCCATACCCTGAGTGCAATGTTCCGGTTACAACTGCAATAAATTATAACGGCTTTAACTTTCTCACATTATAATATTAAGAGCTCATGGCGTTTTTGTTATAATTGCGGGAATACGCAGCCCTAACCTATTACAGTAGACATTTTTTAATAGCGGACGAGTTCTCTTAAACGGTAAATATCTCAGCCACAGAAAATTGATTATAGTACACCGCTCAAAGTGCTCGAACTTCGAAATTCGCCTTTATATTGACATAATGTTAGGTATATTATGTCGAAACAAAACACTTATACAAAAACTCAGATTCTAAGTTTTTCCATCACATAAAGAGGTATTGTGTTGTAATTTTTGCTGTCTCACTTTTTATAGACAGACAAGCATTAAGCTCAATTCATTTTATCTATCACAAAGACATTGAGCTACAAATAATGCAATCATTATAAGCTGTAACGATGACACCCTGTTAAGCTATCATTAATCATGTATCTCGAATTTTCTGTCTGTTATAAAAATGTATTTTGTATACGGTAACTGTTAATAATTTTTAAATGCTTCGAGAATATCTATTGATTGTGAAATCTTCAACCCAAATGGAGTCGCCGTATCACACCAAATGAAAATGGGAAGTAATTTTCCATTGACCTCTTAGTTCAGTGACCTTACAAGTTTCATTATAATGTATTGACCAATACGGGTTGTGTTGATCTGGCTACAAAAATTTTACAACTTTGGAAGTGGTATAATGTTCCAGGTTTTTTTACGAATCAGTTGAACTGTAAAAATGCAATTTATGTCTTAAAAAGCTTTTATTGGTTTCAATTGCAATAAACAACGAAAGGAAATTTTCGAAGTTCATTTTAACCTACTTACTACTATCCTAAAAAAGTAAAACTTTGTATTTCTGTACATAACTATATATTAGTACTGATCTCATGATGCAACAACGACTGTAAGTTTAGTTTTTTATATAAGTGTAGAAATACAAGGTTTAACAATCAAAATGCAATTTTATTTGTTAAAAAATTGCATCCGCTAAGACTTAGCTGAGTTGATCGTCAGTAACGTCACTCTTTAAGAGTATATTTTAACGTATAGTTTAGTATTGGGAGATTTATTTACGTCTGTTTCATTGCTTCTACTTTTTTGTAGGTAGTACGTTTTTGCCAAAGTCGCAGATAAGTAATTATAGATAGAAAACAGGTTGCACTAAATATTACAAGTCAATATGATTATTTAACAAGGAAGAAAATAACCGCCTAATGGTGATCTATTATGTCTACACTTTCAATGTTCGACAAAGTTTATAAACTTTTTATCATTCAAAATAATATGTTTTTTCTATGAATTTTAATTATTATTTTTCTGCATTCGTTTTGAGATTTTTACAATTTTTAAGAACTTTACTGTGCACTCCTTATAATACCCTATTATATAATATATAATATGAAGTGCTCCTAATATTATAAAAGACATTCGGAATTTTGTGTGAGAATCTCCAAAATCCTTAACAAAATATAATATAAACATGCTAAACAAAGATTAACTGCTCGAGGTTCTCACATTTAGCAGACAAAGAAGCTTATTATGTAGATAAAAAATCCAATCCACTTATTTGCGTGTATAGATATAAAAAATAATAATTAAAAAAAGGTCGCGATTGTTCTAAGTAACTCCCTATACTAATCCATGCTATACTTACAAACTCGAACACTTAAAAGCCTGGTCAAGGAAAACTTCTACGTATATATTCCGAGAATAAATAAATTATATTTGCGTCGAAACAAATGTTAAGAGTTATCGTTTGATCTAAATCGACGGGTTCCGTATAAATTTAAAAAGTGTTAAAGCTGAGATTAGAAGTGCTTCGTGTAATGGAACTTAGGTTATTTGCCATCGTTCATCAAGTGCGCCTCACATAAGTCTGTCGATGTTTGACATAAAATATGGAGGATACTAGCAGAATTTATATCAGTGTTAACATAGTTAAGTGCTACACTTCTATGTTTATGTTCGAGTTTTTCTCGTAAATTATTAAAGTATATAAATTAATTATATAGGCTTGTCTATGTGTTTGTACAGTGAAGAATGTGGTTGATTACATAATTCTAAGAATTCTTTTGTTTTATTTATTATTGCTTTATGTTATAGTAAGTAATTGAGTTTTAAGATATATATTATACGGTTAAACTTATGTGTAATGTTTATCAAACGCATTTTCTATATATAGTTAAGATACTTTGATATTGCTCATACAAATTACAATTTGTATGACGCTTTGAAATACAGGCATAAAAAAAAGAATTAGGTACATCGCGTTGACGTGTTTATTGTAATTGGTATTGTTAGAGATAAATGATCTCTGATTATCAAGTCCTCTAGCTGTCATCTGTGTAATTTTGTTTATACTATTTATTCAAGCACTGCAGACAATATGTAATTTTGAATGGTACTTAATTTTCAATAGTGAAGATAAAACTTCTAAATCTTAAACTACGCTGTCTAAAAGTTACCACTATATTTTTATGCGAAGAGAAAAAGAATATTGCCTGATATTAATAAAATAATTTAATTGTATGATTACAAATATAATCGGTATTAATGATATTAAGAGTAGATAAATAATATGTAAATAATTATATATTTATGAGAAAAATCTTGTTTCATGATCTTCGATTACGTCTATCTCCTACTCCCCTCAAATCATTTAAGAGGCTTTTGTCCTAGTAAGTGGCTCTTTTATTATATTAGTTATCTTCATGTGTTTTATCCCGTTTAAGTAGGGTTGTAACGTTTTATATTTTTTTTCTAACGTAACATTATTTCTATATAAAATGTAGCTTAAAATTCATAACTATTTCAAATAATTAAATTTATATTTATGAATACTTGAACAGTTAAGAGATTTCACTTAAAATGTGCGTTAATAAAATCTCCCTTTTAATTACCTAGCGCAATTACGAAATATACAGATTGCATAACTTGCCAATGGAAACTTTATTAAGTAAAATGAGGTTTTATGTAAAATGAATGCAGACTGTGGTCTGCGGTCAGACAGGGAAGCGTTCTTACGTCATTTAAATTAGTAAACTTTCTCTACACATTTAAAATTGTTTTTAGTTACCCCTATTACACCATTCAAGAGGATATTAATACTCTATATTACTTCATTAATTACTGTAGTTTGAAACCTAATAACATTATATATGTATTTTAATAAAAACCTCGTCTTATGATGTATGTAGGGATACACTCTGAAACTATTCAATCGATCCTAATAAAATTTCTGTGCTGAATTCAAAGTACTTCTTTAAAACACAAATATCTCAGATCACTTCTTGAGTTATTATTACAAGTTTCGTATTGAGCTATAGGATCGTATGCATAGAAGTTGTTTTTTTATATTAAGGACAGACTTTAAATTGAAATTTTATTTATTTGTAAAATTGCAAAACAAGAGAAACATTGAAGTAGGTAATATTGAATAGATATTTTTTGTCCCATTGTTTACACCGATTGTTCGAGGTTTTTCTAGTCGTACGGTACTTCGCGTTTTTCACTACAAAAAATCAATTTTACACTTGCAATAATTAATTTTTAATTAATATTTATAAACTTTTTGTACCTTCAGTTGTTACTCAAAATATGAAATAGTATTCAAGGTCGCCAATGATTATTTAAGTATTCCGAGATGTGACTTGTTTAATCTAGTTTGAAGTTTTTTCAAACTTTATGCCATAGGAAGGCAAACGAACATACAGTTCATCTATACTAAGCGATTTCTGTCGCCCATGGACACCCCCAAGATCATTAGATCTAGAAGACGCGTAGCCAACCTTTGGGCCTTAGCCATATTACGTCATGTGTAATTTTATATTTTTAAACTGTTGATAATGATTAAAATATAAATTTGGACTTATGTCACGTTCCGCTATGCCGGCCTAATTTTTAACAAACCCGTTTACCTTTTTCGCTGTTTCAACACTTGCAGATTTGACTGCAGACTGCAATGTACACAGAAATACCAAAATCACGTTCTGATCACTAACCACCGTTATAGCCATGAACTGCAATACTAAACGTTTCGACTGTAGTATAACTCTATGATTTAGACGTTTTATCGTGAAAGCTAGACAGTTACTTTCACAATTAAAATGTCAGAAAAATTTAGTATTATTTCATCCATACACCACTTCCTTGTTTTTTGAGATCTTTAAATGTGTTGTAATCCCGATACTTTTGTTTACTTTATTAAGTAACTAAGCTATTTGATGAAGTATGATGGATACGTTTCGCCCTTTTTAATATTCGTAACGTTAAAATCAATAAAGATAGGTCTTTGAACCTTCCAGGATATCCGTTAAACGATCCACAAAGGCAAGAAAAAAAAAACGTAAATAATACCGGCACACATTTTACACAATCTATGTATTCAAAAAAAACTCTAATTATATTCAATTTTACGCGCGTAAAATAGTAATTATGATAATATATGTAAATTAATTATTTCAATTAACATTGAATTCTGTAGCTAATAATTGAATTCCGTTTTTATCTATGTAAATTATTTGACATTGGGATTAGTAATTATTAATTATACATTACTGTAACTTTAAATATAGTTTACATTGTTAGATTATTAGCGGAGATGAAGTAATATTTTGTAATAGTTAAATAATTTGATAGGATTTATTTATAAGTAATAATTTATACGTTTAATTAAACAACGCCGGTTCACAATTTCACATTTGCTAGAAGTAGATACGTTAAAAACAATATTAGCGAGGCATATTACACCTATATTCGAAATCAAAAAATATAGAGAGTGATCTTTAAAATAAAATAGTATTAAAACCTTTTTAGATCATCATCTACGAAAAAATCGTTTAAAATTTTTTTATCGAAAGAAGAGTCAAACATTATTTTTAAGACTCGATAGGTATAAAGCGAAACGTTGAATTTAAAAAAGAAATACATAGATTAATTCTAAGTTGTAAGTTCAAAACAAAAAGACAACAAAACACGTTCTTCTTTTATTAAGTAAGTATTGTATATACTCAATACCCATATTATTTGTTAAACCTAAAATGTTCTTTGTAAAACCCTTGGAAGTATTTTATTAAAATAGGTACTACATCTGCGACTAAGCAGCGATCTGTTAGCACTACTCTTCGGATATGTAGGTACCCCGACGTCAAATATTTGCTTTCAATCGTCAATATTATCACACTCGAAATACGGCGATATCGGAATAGTAATTAGCTATTTATAGAAGAAAACGCCTTTATTCCATATAAGTAGGTAACTTTCACTTACCCGAAAAAAAATTTCTAAATAACACGACGATTTTAACAACACAGCACAAACTATAAAAATACGTTTAATATTCGCGACGGCGCGGCTTTTACTGACATCACAATGCATGAATGTATTTGTAAAAGGGATACCAGTTTATAAAATAATGTGCCTAAAAACACTAAAACCTCTTTTACCAACTTGGTCCATCGTTAAGGCAGTTTAAAAATAAAAAAATATATTGTTGTCTCTAAATTTACTCACAAATAAAAAGTTATTAGGATTCAGTAATTAGAAGTTGTAGTTTTTAGAAACAATAAAGTGACGAACGTTCATTGTTTTAATATAAATTGTAAATCTAGGGAAAATTTATACCCTGACAAGACTCACCCACGTGGAATCTTGGCTATCAAGTTCAAACACCGGTCGTGGTCGGATTTCTTCCGCACGCAATTAATTAACATATATTTAAATAATATAAGACCAATGATATACACACATTTTATTAGGCATATCCATTCTACTTATTTAATTAAACCATAAAAAAACGATTTATTTATGATACAACAAATTTCAAAGCACAGCGTAGAAAGCCATAGAACTTTACTATTTTAATTTAAATAATATTAGTTGTATTTGCTCATCAGCGCGCAGGCCGACGGCTAGTATCGAATTAATACATTGTTACAATGCCATCCATTTTCTAAATAATATAAAAGAATTTCATGTAAATGTTATTATTTATTTATTAAATATAAAAAAAACGAGTTCACATAATAATTTGCCTGTATGGGCAAATACATTTTCACATGTATCTGGGTGATCATGCGTCTGTTCAAATCAGATAAGATTTTTATTTTGGTTCGTTAGTGCGGCGGTCTAATCTGGTCTGGTCATGGTATGGCAAGCCATAGCGAGCAATACCTCAAAAGTAATAAATAAAACGAATGTATGCATATATTTTATTTCGACATCACTACAACTACATACATTAAAAATAATTTCTAAAAAAAATCATTTATTTAAACTACTTTACAATACTCCTTATAAAATGTGCGTATTAAAAATATATTAAAGCACCGAAAAACATTGGAATTTAATAAAATAATAATAAATCGCAAAAAAAATAATTTCCTACTAAACTACCATCTTCATCTCTATATGGCAAGACCTGTATTTTACAATTCAATGAGCCACTTATGATCTAAAAATAATTAATAACAGACATTATTCTTGCGCATTTAATGTGACATGTCTATTTTTTTTTAAATATGGGTTGTTTATATTATGATTGAAAGCTTATTTATATCAAGGCTCCAGTTGAAGGATTGACATAATGAACCTAATTTCTTAGTTTTATCCCAGAAACTACAGTTGATAAAACTTATAGGTAGTTAAAATGTGGGTAGTTAAGTATGTTTTATTAGTTTACAACCCATTTATTTCTCAACGCTCTAGCTGGAATATTAATACTGAAAAATCGTATCTATTTTCTCAGAAATTAATAAAAGGCATTATGAAGAATTGAGTATAAATATGGTATATAGATGATAATGGAATTATGGAATGTTGAAGTATGGCGTAAGTGTACGTCTGCAAAAACTGATTAGAATTATGATACAATAAAAAATAATAATACTTATTTATCTATGTATTGTAAAAATGTGATGTCTATCCTAGATTGTGATTTAAAAATTTTATTCAACTACCTTCATTTAAGATAAGATATAATTAAACATAACATTGAGACTTATGCTATAAAAATATTTTTATTGACAAGTATTTCTTATGATGAGATTTTTTTTAGTGTATATCGTTCTCTTAGTTCTTGGTATTCAACCAACATATGGCCTCAGAATCAAAGGCTGTGTGTATTTGATTTTGCACAATTTCTGGAATTCCATTTAGAGTTTAAAAACTTATTCTTCAAAAAGAAAATCACTTATATACATCTAAAAATGAGCATTATTTAATAAGAACTTTAGTGTTGCCATGTTCAATTAACGATACGTACATTTAATAGACGCAAAATTCTTACATTTAAATCTACTACATATTTCAATTACGCTAATTAAGTACTCAGAAAAACATTTATGCTATTTTTTTGTTTTAAAAAATTAATTTAAATTAGGATATATTCTAGAATCTTTCAAATTATACACAAAAAATATAACAAATCAAAAAATATCTATAAAATTAATTAAAAAACCAGCTGCCACCAATTTTAAAGCAATATTATAAGGTATTTTTAATTAGCCATTTCATAAGGATCACTACCGCTCTTATTTTAAAATTAATTCAGAAAAATTTCGGTATTTCAAATTATCTTAATCCACCATATATATTGGAGGTATTAATAATTAAACAAAACGGTAAGAAATAGCTTAATAAAATGTTGCATTTCTTGGCTTTAAATACAATAAAAATAACCTAATCTATACATGAATAAAATACAGGTACAAAAAATAAACAAAACGTTTTTTGTTTGTCTATGAAGATGACAAAATTTGGACAAAATATTTGTCGGGATTAATACTTTCAAAGATCTATATAAAATCAATGAGTAGCCAAAGATTAATTCGTTGGTCATTTATAAAAAAAAATCGTAAACAATTTATGTAAACAATTAAAATCTAATTAAAATGGTAAAAATATCAATATTTCCTTTAGACGAAATAAATTAATTGGCAATACAGTATAATAAAAATATAAAAAAAATATTTAGTCATTTTCATAATTACAACTAATACTTATTCCCATTATTAAAATACAATAAAGAGATATTTATTATGTCTAGGACGGACACAGTAATACAATTGCACTTTGGGAATGTTATTGTTTCTACTATTTCCTACCATTTAATATAATTTCAAATATGGCAATCTCTGTAAATGTGAATATTGAATTCGACGAACTGAATTTTGCTGTCCGCATTCAAGTAGCACAATTCCTGAAAGCAAATAAAATTATTTATTGAAGAATCATAAAAGAATTTTATTATATACGAAATACTATAGAATTGATCCCCTAGTGTTATTATTTATTATTACCTAGACAAAAATACTCCTCTTCAAAAAATAAAAAGTTCCTTGGTATCATTACTCCATTCAAGTCGATGAACTAAATGTCATAATAATAAAGCCGCCTAAATTTTCTACCATTTTCTACCACTCACCTTCATAGGTATGTATCCACCACGTATTTTCAACGTTCTATCCATATTGCATTCCAGGGTCATTTTGGAAGTCCATACATCGGAAATTTGAGAGGGCTTCGCCATATCTCGATTCAATTGACAATTTTTATTTGTATCATATTTGCACTGGAGATCACAGAGACGCAGTTCCCGTAGTTTTGAAGACCTAAAATTATTATGAATTAGTCATTTTTCTTTTTAGTTTCAGCTTTGAGGTACTAATGAAAATACAAAACAACCATTAAACATGGATAGTTCACAACTTAAATTAATTAATACGATTTTAGATTCTACTAATGTGCTAGTAACATATATTACATCTAAATCTCACTTGAAAATGATGTCGACATGTTTGTGTTGAAGACAGTGGGACAGCGGTATCGTATACGTGAAGTTGTGGGATGCGCGTGCGCAAACTGGCTCGATGAAAACTGATATGTTCGAAGCTGATTTGCTGCTTATACCCACTGAGATCGTGTCGCATTCTGCTGATTAAAAAGATTATACAACATGAAGGTTGTTCTCAATAATAAGTCCTATATATTAATACTTATTTTTTTACTTCATATTTTAATAACTTTAGTCTAATGCAATGTTCGCAGAATTACAGTAATTTAAACAAAGCTGATATTTTTCATTATAATGGACTTGGAGACACCTATTTCAAACTTCATAATTCCACATATGGTGATATAAATGTGCATATTAAATATATACACAGAATTCATAAGGACAAACTATACAAGTATTAAAAAATTAAATAAAACCATTAATTGTTTAATTGAATAGACAATAGCCTATTTCATATTCTTACATATGTCAAAGAAGGTGATGTCATATACAATTTGATCCACTAGATCACAAAGAAAGTCCAGCAATGTACCTTATTAATATCTTAAAGTACCGTTTGGCTAAAAGTATATCTTACCACGTCCAAGCTCTTCTGACTGAGTCAAGATCATTTCTTCTGAGCTACTCTTCAGAATCCC
>JAOSYY010016449.1:3782-19868 GCA_025727935.1 Hebomoia glaucippe
TATAACCAGTTTCTAAGCGCTCTATATACTTTAACTTATTAGCATAAAACTGGTAATTGATGCAGTATGCAATAGATTATTATGTAATTAATGGTACCAAAGTTTTTCTTTTATAAGTTACAAAATTTAATGCAAATTAAAGTAACGAAATGTTACTTTGAAAAAAAAACAGTTCATTAGCTGAATTAAGAGATAATAAAGTAATCAAGCTAATACAATATACATATTACAAGTTGAATTAGCGCAAAAACTCCCATTGTCTATTAATTTATAATAGCCAGATAAGAAACTCAACGAGCTATGATACAAACATCGCCACACAAATGTAATGTGATGTACATCTAGATGATATTAAATAAAAAAACCATTGGTCTTTTATGCGAAATAATTGTTTAATTATAAAACGTTTCTAAGTAGACTACAAAAATATAGCCAATTCAACTTCAAAAGCAAGTTGTCAAAAAGTAAAGGATGATTCCGGATGAGTCCAACATTAAACACTTAGTTTCGTGTTTATTTTAGTAATCAGTATTCTGTAGACAGTCTAAATATATTTGATTTGTTTTACTCCGAGATTTTAATTCCGAATATAATGGCTTAAATTGTGTTTAGAATTCAGCAACACCAATTCTAAAATGAAGCATCCCGTTAATAAATATATTTTTTTAATTCTATTATCTGTAAATATTGAAAGTAAAATCAATAAATAATGTTGGCATATGTAAAGCTAGACTTATGTCACGTAACAAACAGTGAAACTAGAATATAAAGCATTTGATTTTATTATTTGTATCGCATGATTCTCTCCGTCACGCACCGGATTAAAACGATTCCTCATTCCTTCGAAATTGATATATCGTTTTGTTGACTTGACAGTTCGTGTTTGGAAGAAAAATTTTTAATAGCCCGTTTCTATTCTTAACTTATTCGTAAACAATTAAACATACCAACATTGTATTGTTGTCTTATGATAACTTAGGATAACAACGTTATTACGCTAACCATATTTCTCAGTTTAGTTCAGATAAAGTACATTTTGTTTAATAAAATTTCGTATTTAGTTCCGCGCAATCAGTACTCTACGAATTTTGCGAATAAAATCTTGAAAAATTAATTCGCACGACTTCATGTTAGAACGTACTATATATTTAAGAATTTAAAAATACTGAAAATAGAATTTATATGCTTTATATCACAACTTTTAGTTGTACGAAAGCTTCATGCTATTAAGGCTTTGCCTTCCATAATACATAATTTATCACATCGAAAACGGGAATTATTCATAAGACGAGGTGTCGCAAAACCTATTTTAGAATCTTAATATATTACCGGTAACCGTTACTCATAACGTTACTTTATAAGCTATGTAATACTAATCATTATAATAAGCTGGCCTGGATAGAAAATGATTCCCTATTTGATTATCTTTATATTGGCACTGATTAATGATAGTATTTAGAGAATAATAATCTTGTCTATATGTCAAAAAGACGTGATCGTAGATGTTCCCAAAACGCAAGAAACTATATTTATACTTACTACTTACTACTTACTTATTTATACTTCCCTGTAACTTATAAACTTTTATGTAACGAAATATGATTTTTGAAAACTTAATTGATTTTACTCTATGGTTCCTTTCATATGAACGTACGTAGACTCATATATATTAAGCCTTGCTCCGTAGCGGTAAACGAACTACAGCCTGTCACTTGCTACGTTGCCAGTATACTGGTTTCAAAACCTCTACTGTCATTAAAGTTTTCACATATTATAATTGATATAATTACAATTTTTAATTTTGACATGACTATTGCTCAATAAAAAATAGAAAGGAAAATATTGACTATTGATTATTGTAAGTGAAAATTTAAGTAGTTTTATTTGTAGGACTTTATTCGAAAGTACTTTAAACGTTTCAAAATTCTAAATAAGTCGACAAAACTTTTGCATAATAGCTTAGTCTTCAAGGAGATTTAAGGATATAAAAGTACTGACACAATAAGTTCGCTGACTGAAATAAAGTAAATGTAGAACTTGTAATCAGAAACTCAGTTAACGCTTTTGTGGTTTTAACATCAATAATCAACAAAGTCTTCAATTATTTTCAACTCTAGATAAACAAGAAATTAATTTTCCGTAAACGCGATAAGAGAAACGCATTGCGTTTCTATTATTCTTCGATAATAATCTGTAGGTTTGTTATGAGTTAACAAGACGCGAACATATACAAACGATCTTTTCTTTTGTCAGTTTCATCGATACGGTGGTTTTCAAACGTTAAAAAAAATTATGAGAATAAAGGGAGTGTAAGAAGTTTGTCACGTTCGTAGTAAGTAGAAAAACGTAGTCTCTACCTACACCTACAGGAAAAATGCGGGATTATATGTAGCTATTTAAAAAGAAATACATCACATCAATTTGTCAGATTATATATAATTATATTTTCTATAGCTATTTGGGATCTCGTTATATTCTAATGGTTAAGTTTTGATGAAAGAAAAGACAAAAAATATTATTTTTGTAAGCATTAAGTTAATAAGTAATTTTTAATTATGTATCCAATAAATATATTAAGAAGTCCTTTCATCTGTTTTATAAAAGTTGGTCGATAAACTAAACGAAATCACGAATTTATCTCATTTCAGACATCTTTGGAGGCGGAGAAGAAGAAGAACCCGATGAAGAGGATGGTGAATACGAAGTCGAAGAAGAGGAAGAGACAGGAGAAGAAACTAAGTCGAAACATAAGAAAAAGAAGAAAAAGGGATTAAAAACCAAGCGTTATTCTAAATACATGCTACCTCTTCTGTTAGCGTATAAACTGAAGTATTTCGCGTTAGTACCGGTAATGATTGGTGGTCTGGTACTCTTAGTAGGAGCCACGGGCTTGGCAGGATTCTTCTTCGCCTTGTTCGCGGCAGTCATGGGTTTGCAGAAGGGCGGGTACTAAGTCGACGAACTCGATGCCATCAGTTATTATAAGAACGGGCGATTTAAATCTATCTGTGATGAATCTATTATCTCCTATCCAGTGATGTTATTATCTCTATTTATTTCAAGGGACTCTGGAAACAACTGTCAAATTTAATTGCAGTCATGTGATTAAATATTTTATACAACGAACGATTTTTTTAAAAAACCAAAATGAAAATTTATATTTGTACACGTACTTAATAACTCTAATTTCCATTAAAAATATTTACGATAATGTCCTATTGTAAATATTTCCAAGAAAAAATGTAATTAAATTTATTGTTAATTTATTTATTGAATAATTTAATAATATTTATAGCGAAATAATTGTAGAGATTAGGTATTGTATAGTTACCATTACATATTATTCACATATTTTGTAGTTTCAATGTCCCTTGTTATATAAGTATTTACAATCTGTACTTAATATTATAAAGCTGAAGAGTTTGTTTATATGTTTGTTTGTTAGAACGTGCTGATCTTAGGAACCTTTGGACCGATTTAAAAAAAAATTCAGTATTGGTTAGTATATTTATCGAGAAAGGCCATAGGCTAGATTAGAATTACAAAAATCCTTACTAAAAGTCCAATACCCAACGTGTAAAAACCGAAAAACAGGAGCGAAGCTGCTAGTAGAAACTAGTTTATTATAACCTAGTCTTAAACTAGGCTGAAATAGTCTTATTGTCAATCCTCAATAAATAAATAAGAGGCTCTTTTGATAGAAAGTCGTTGATAAACTTTATCACATCACTAAATTTGTAATAGTGCACTGGCTACCTATTTATTTTAATCGGGTATAAAAATCCCTAATCTAACTAGAAACTCATTACCGCACTTCTTTTTTATATGCGTTCGTGATAATGGTAATATCTACACATGCCTCTAGGATATTCATTGGATGTACTCATACGTATATATAAATAATTACATTGAAAGAAAATTAACCATATAACTTAGTACATAAAATTATCTAAATAACTAAACAAACGTCAAAATTAAAATAGATATATTTTCATACAAAATAAGCTATAACAGACATCTAAATAAAAGCCTAAATGAACTGCTTCAAAGTATAATAATTATAAACTTGACGCCGAGTCGTCAGGGCAATACGGAAGAAACACCAGTGGTGGGAACACTAAAAGATTACATATTTGTATAAACTAATCTTCCCGAGGGACGAACGTCATATATCTAGTCTGTAAACAAGTTTATTAAATAAGCTTTAGTAATCAATAAATCTACAGATTCCACTTTTATTAATTAATGAATTAAACATGTAACATTTCAACTAACTTTATTATCTACTGAATGATACATCTGTCTTCGTAAAATTGGGCGCTGAAAGGATTGTCCAAGGCCAATGTACTTTCCGCTATTTTATCTCTCACTTTATCAGACACATTGTATATGCCTCCCACCATTTTCCTCATAGATTTCTGGATGAAACCTCTGGGATTGTGTTTAATAAAAAATGCCTTCATTTTTCTATGCCTTATCATCATTTTCCGTTTTATTGGATGTGGCCTACTGAAAACTGAACGCTTCTTCCTTGGGAAAATTCGTCTTCTCCGCTTTCCCATTTCTCAGGATATTTGAGTGGAATACCCCTAGTTACAAGCAAAAACTTACGGTTTTTATACGATGTACTGCGAGCATTTTTCTTGGTTATTACTGTGTGGATGTTTTAAATGAAATTTACTTTTAATTTTACATCCTGATTTTTTGATTACCATAATTTTTTGATGACAGAAAATTGTCATATTCTATTTTATTTTTTTATGGAAACCGTCACGTCAGTTGGAAAAGAGTCACTATAACTCACAAGTTTCGGATGTTAATCACTATTTGAAGATTTTTTTTAAAGTAAATTTTAGTTATGTTAAATTATCTATACTTAAAATTATGAAGCTGAAGAGATTGTGTTTGTTTGAACGCGCTAATCTTAAGAACTACTGGTCCGATTTGTAAAATTATTGTTACAAATTATTACGGTGTTGGATAGTACATTTATCGAGGAAGGCTATACGCTATACTATATTTTCAAAAATAAAATAGGATTCTTTACTAAAAGTTCAATAATGTAACCCAAGGTATATAAATCCGCTAAGCCGCTGGCAGAAGCTAGTTAATATATAATTTCAACTACACACTCATATATTCTCCCTTCTATTAACGATGTTTTTAAGTTGTAACTAACAAATAATTTATTTAGAAGTTAGAAATTTCTTGTGCCCTATCTACGTTTAATTATCGTTATATTTAATTCGGATGACGACAAAATAATTTCATACCTTAGTTCTAATTTTATATTCGAGCCTAAAATTAAAGTTTGATTTTAGGTTTTCAAGTTACCTAGTTTTTGTTTACTTTATATTTTTTAATTTCTTATATCCCGTTTACAGCCCGGTCAAAATTGGATTAAAATACATATATGAATACACACGCCGACATTATTAATAGATGTATCTATAAATTTATATTTTCGTAATAACAAAAGCTTATGCTTGTAAAGGCGTCTTACAGAATCACATAAGTTATATAATCTTTGTACATCATATAGATATGCGTACAGCATGCATGTTGTAGGTATTGATGTATATGGAAAATTTTAAGATATCCTTTCTTGATAAACGTTGAAAACGCTTAATTTATTCTGAACAATACACTATATTCCTATTTGGCAAAACAAAGTAATTTCCTTCCACAAATATTATTCTCTCATTTATATATTTTCTCAACTAGGTTTTTTATAAAATAGATATAAAAGTAAAATACAAAAATAAAAATAGTATAAAAAAACCTAATCTGGAAAACCACCAGCAGCGGAGCTTGGCCCAAGCTCCCGATGGTTAGGGCTGCAGAGAAAGTAACCTTCAGACAATGCGCGCTGTGTCCAGGTGTACTGCCTTATGCATCTGTCCGTTGATCCAATCATCTAGCGAGAGACGTTTATGTTGGTCAAGACTCTTCACTATGAGACCATTCACACTAACGACTATAGGGACAATGATCGTTTTTATTATTATCTCATTTATTGCATTTAATATTTTTTTACCCTCATCACTATTACCATACTTATATCAATCTAAAGAAAATGCCTTTCTTCATTTTCACAATATATAAAGAAATTTGACTGAATAAAATTATTATCTTCACTAAATAAATAAATTAAATTTAAATTATTTTCCATCAATCCTTTCTACAACAATCAATATTATCTAGACGGTTTCAGAAGAAGGAATAAACCTACAAAAAAACATTTTTTTAAGTTTATGTACGTTACACCTTAGTACATAACATATCTCATGTAAGCAAATAAGTATGAAATGACACATTTGATAACGCTTATGCAACGTAGAATTTCTCTGGTACTTTTTCATATACTATCTGCAGTTCAAATAGAAAGTAAGATATCGACAAGTTCATTGTCACGGCCTTGAACGAGCGCATTGATACTGAGTAAAGGTCGGGTTACATAAATCTGAACATATATTCATTTTCCTTTTTCATCTTCTTCCTATGTTGGTGCCTCTTCAGATGTGAAGGTTAGTTATTTACTTTGAAAATAGTCATGTATCTTACGCAACAGCTGGGCGGATATGATGGCTGTCTACCACGTACATTTCTCAAGCATCCTTCTTACCTAATCTAAAATGTCTTTTGCCTTTTGTTGGTTTTAAGATTAACATACTACATAAGCAGATAACATCTTATTTCACCTATTTAGAAAATGTTTGATATTACTTGCCTGATATTGTAAATTAAGAGGCGCCCACGACACCAAATTAACAATTTCAATTACTGCTATATACACATATACTGATCTATCACCAATACAAGTGTTTGAAATATTAACATTTTCCTAAGATCAGTAACAACTGGATACTGTTAACTCTACCTTATACAAGCAAAGCAAAAAATGTTGACTAACTTATTCATTTGAAAAGTTATAGACATATTTTTTTAAATAAATGAATGTGCATTACGTCACACACTACCGCATATTTAAAAATCTATGATGAGAAAATCTTTATGTACCCTAAATAGAGGGATGAACATCTTAAACCTATTAAACTAGCGTCATGTAGTCTGAGCTTTCCTAATTGGTGAAAGTGTGTCCTTGTACTATTTAAGGTACTATCACATAATATCTTCTTTCTTATACCACGTGTAAAGTAATCATCCTGAGAACGAAAGAATAATACTGGCCTATCTTTTGACACCTTTGAAACTTCGAGCACTGAAAATTAATCGATATTTATGAGTAAATTATTAACAATGTCATTGAGATAGGGGTTTTATTTATTTGCAACCTATCATTTCTTAATATTATATATTGTCCAAAAAGTATGGACTCTAAAAATTTACATAATATAAATCAATACATATACATAATATCAAATGAAGTAGAAGAAGTCATTAACGAAAAAATAGGGATGTTTCTTCTTTAAGACCTGGATACTTGTAAAGGTTAACAATAAAGAGCAAAAAACATTCGCGCAATATATAATGTATTATTTAACAGTGTCTGACACATATATTAAATCATCAACTCGACATAATATTTTATAGAATTTATTAATATATTTTTCATTACATTTATTTGTTTATAGTATTAAATTAAATAGATACAAATCGTTACATTATAAACGTGAAAGATTATTTGTATATATGTCTGTACCTCTTCCACGCAAAAATTACTGAGCCGATTTTAATAATATTTTATATAGTTCATACATCAGAATAAAACGTAAGATATAATTTATAAAAATTGAGATACGGGCACCGAAAACATTTAATAATTGTCACCCATTTATTCAGTTTCTTGGTGGTTCTTCTTATAACAAAGATCGTTCTTAAACAGAAACCTTATATTATAGAGTATTCATAGAATAATGACTAACAGGGAATCTAAAATAGAATAACTTCAATTTTTTCTTCACAGTTTATGATTATATTACAACGTACCAAAAGTTTCTTTATCAAAAAGAAAGTCAGGATTTAATAACAAGCTTGTAACGAGAAAACGAATTATTCCCGATAAAGTGGCTTACCGTTAATACGTGTGGAGTTTAGAATAGGGTTCAAAATCGAAAATTAAAAAGTAGAATGGGATTGTTTTCATTTCAGTCGTTACGCCTCTTCGTAGTACAATACGCATCTCATCTCATGTATGAATGAACGCCTAAACTGTGTAGTGTAATCATGCGTATATGATACTAGAAATAATCATTGTTGAAATGAAACAACCCTTTTCAACTAATAGTTTAACTATTTATATTGACTCTAGATAAACTCATGAAATGGGTATAGTTAACATTGAATATTCTATAACCGAGGCAAGAATACAAAGCTTCCATATTAAAATTATTACTTAAAACCCGATGATAAATGATGAAAAGAATAAATAGATTTTTAAAAATAATAGTTAGGGTCCATTTTTATTACGTTGTAATCGAGTGAAAAAAGTTACATTTTTACAAAAACAAAGTACTGATTCATAAAATACTCGTGGGTAGCGTATTTGAAAATATCGTAGAACAATTAAACCTTTAAACGCTTTAAAGTTTCAACACAATATTTAAAACTAAATACAATGAGTTAGGTAACTCATAAATACAGGGAAACCTAATCACAGACAAAAGATATCCTGGGAGTATCAAAAACCTCGATCGCAGTACAATCTATGCTCTCAGAGGATTACCAAATATCTCGTGTATATATAATAGCGACTCATCCCGAAGCCTTCATTTCACCCTCGACACTGTAACTGAATAGGTCTCGCAATGAGAGTGATCTGTGTTCTATTAATAATTGGGGCAGTGAGTGCCGCGCCCGGAGGCAGCACTGATAACGAAGCAATCGAACTTTTATCTGGTGTAACTCTAGAAAAGTAAGTAATTTTCTATTTAATTTTTCGTATTAGTTTATTTATTTAGTATATTTACGAGGGACCTAGTTAAAAGTCTACACATACAACTGCTACGCCCATATGACCCTGATGGAAGTGTCAAAATGATTTTATAACAACATTAAACAAGCGTGAAATCGATGCAAAACATTATATAACTTGTGCATAATCGGAAAAAATAAAAAAACAAAAGCCACCTCCTTCAATTATGTATATTTAATTACCAATATGATAACATATAATATGTAAAAAGTTTGTCAGTCCTTGAAGACTAGGTTTCAAATATCATATATGTAGATATAAGTTATGATAAGCGGAGTAATACCAAATAAGAAAGTATATTTTACCGCATCTGCGACTCAGTGATTTGGGACCTTTGTTTAGCTCCTAAACAACAACTTTTGGAGATTTAATCCTGAAGAAATAATATTAAATCATTTAATATGTACAAAATATGTGAGGACTTAGTATATACAAATCAATGAACGGGTACAGATGCTCTCAAACAGAATAAAATTTCCAGAAGGATCATATAAACTAGAACATAATAAGTCCTTACAATACAATAACACTCCTTGTTTCTATCAAATTATAATATAAATTATACAAAATACACAACAATAATATATTGTATAAGTACTCTTTAAGTTTTTACAAGCTCATATAATTTTAATAACGTAACGAACATATTAACGATAGATAAAATACTATTTCAGATAAAACAAAACATTAAATCTTATTTTTTTCCTTCCAGAGATGCACTAGGGAGAGAAAAATTAAATGTCAAGTTGGAGCCGGGAGAATTGAGAGACGTAAGAAGGACTTTCGATGAAGGTAATTGGTATTATTTTAATATTTAAGGTTTAATCTTTGTCTCATATCGTCAAGGAACATGTTTATGAGTTATCCTAGATGAGTGAAAAAGATGCATAAGCAGTACTAATAAAAAGAAGGAAGGGGAATTGAATTTAAACTTTTGTTCTGTGTAATTTATTAACTTGTGTTAGGGATCTGCTCTCGAAAACGAAGACAGATAATAGTACTCATGACACCTTTGATGATGGTACAGAAAAAAATTGATCCTGATTAAAAAAAAAACGATTTTTTTAAATGTTTTATTAGCGTTATTTCGCTCCATTATGTTAGTCCAGCTGTTTTCGTTATCATGCTTCATTGCTGGTTCTTTTTTTAGTAAAGTAATGTATTTTCTATGTAACTATCGCTTCATTTAGCTATACTTACAAGATGGACCGTAAATAATGCTAATAAAATGTTTCAAATATATGTTTTCTTTTCAATCCGGATCGATTTTTTACGTCCCATCATCAAAGGCGTCATTAGTATTATCATCTGTGTTCGTTTTCGAGAGCAGTCTCCTCACATCCTGTATATCGCTATTCTTATATAAATCACTCCATAAATGCGTAAATAATGCGACCGCATTTTATAATTATGTGCGTATGTATACTGTAATCTTAGAATTTGCTAGTGGTCATAGGCCATAGGCACTATTAAATAAAATTGGTCATTACATCCGAATTTAAGAATAGACGTTATTTAACAAGAATTTAAAAACCATTCTAGTGCGTGTCCCATTAAAACTTTCTCGAAAACAATTAATAACCAAATAATATGAATATGAATACATATTTGTTTACTTGCATGCGATGGCATAATACACTTATTGAATTAAGCATCTTCTGAATAATGTAGGCGGACTGTCATTAAGTTCTTAGGGTTGACACGACAAGATGAATTGGCTTGTTCGTGATTGTTTAATAAACGTTCTAATACCATGCATAAATATAAATAAACTCAAATTTTGTATACATATTTAGGTATGGTTCAATAAAGTATGATGTAGGCAATCACTATATATATCATTTGTATTGGAATCAACCTACCCTTCAATGCACCTCATGAAAAGTATTCACCAAAGCAGGATTATGTATGTAACGAAACTAGTAAAAATAGTATTCATATAAATAGAAAGACATTTTAATATGATACATTTGTGAACAGCAAATTTTTAAAAAATACCAATTTTGGTAAAAATATTCTGCCTCCTATCAATACTTTATTCGTAAATAAACTATTAAGTAGATGGATTAAAAGGCCTTATGTAAAATATAATAAATTAATAGAGTTGAGGCAGCCCTAAGCGCGGATGGAAAGTCTGTGTCAATGTACTGTTACATGGGAACACGCAACGCGTGGTCAAGGCCGATTCAACTTGTTTATTCGTAACCTTCTACGTCGATCATGACTGACTACGTTATCAGATAAGACACAATTAAACTATTTTGCATCAAAATAAACAAAAATTGCTCACTTCAGATAATTCCTTCTCTTTATTTCGTGGTTCCGGAAAGAAAGCTAAAGCTTCCTGATTTAAAATCAATCTTTAAATATACTATTCGGCATTAGAAACAAACTTTTTTTGTGTCATAATTAATAGCCTCTGATAAGTACTGTAAGTTTATCTAAATTAAATATAATATAGTAAGACAAACAGATTTCTTGTTCATTATAATAAATCAAATAATTATTAAATGCTATGCGCCAAGTCTACAAGTTCATAGAATATGGTTGAAATTCGCCTGTAATCAGTTAAATATTAAAAATAGTAATTATATATAAAATATATTATTTATAGTTTTCGGTTTCTGTATTACTCTTCCCATATTTTTAATATAGCCTATTCATAGACTCGGAGATCGTAAAAAGGTATCCAAAGGTTTCTATTAGAGCACTTTCAAGTACATATACAGATATGTATTTAGTTCGTACTGATTATTTACCAATTTGAATCTTTGTAACTGGTAGTGTCATTCGTGATTCTTAAAATAAAACCCTAAACAATAAATGTATTTTCGAGGCCATCGACTTCCGCTTTCAAGACTGTTAGGACTATATATAGAACGAATATTTTTTTAATTTAACTTAAATCCCTTCATCATTATGTACGATAATAACAAGTAGTTTGTGAATATTGCTCGTTATCGAGTGTGGATTAAAAAGGAGCTTATAAAAGCCCGTCAGATAACTATATTATATATTTTTATGACATCATCAACGTATATCGTAATTTATATTGAAACTTTAATATATATTATTCATCAATGAAATGAAGGCAAAATATATATTATAGCTACATCTGTAAGGGCGTTAATTTTACTGCTTACAGTAACTGAAGAATATAAACGTTTATTTATTACAGCAAGAGGTAAAATCAAGAAATATACACCACTCCTAGCTGGTATAGGAGTTAAGGTTATAGCAGTGGTGGGCATTCTCTTCGGTGCTCTCACTCTTCTTGTCACTAAGGCCCTGGTTGTTGCTAAGATGGCTTTGATGGCGGCCACTGCGTTGGGACTCCACAAGATGTTCAGTGAAGGTGGATGGAACAGCATTAGTGGGAAGGTACGTACGATTCTTGTGGTGAGATAGGTAAGGAGTTAGTTGTAGACAGGAGTTGCAGGTGTTATGTCACATTTTGTTGTTTAATTGAACTCTGCACTGAGGTTTTCATTCTTTATTTACCAATATGCCTATTTTATGTTTAGAAAACCGGCTAATTTTCATTACATGTCTTATTCGAGTAACTTTAAAAGGACGAAATATTATCACTTCAAACCTTCATTAGTGAAATAAAACACACTCGCAAAATGTTAGATAACATCTTCCCATTTATGTCTTTAATTATTTACAAGGAGACATAAGGAACACACCATATGAGCTAGTTAATCTATTTTTATATATAAAGTATCTATCTAATTAATATAGTCGTGCAATATTTCTTCCTTCCAGATTGCAAGTGTCCAACCTTCTCCTCAAGCATGGTCATCGCCAACAGCACCATCTAATTCATATCCCTACGCAAGATCGGTTGACACAGCCAACGATTCGAATGACATCGCGTATCGAGCACAAATCCCGTCATAATAATGTCGTCTACTCATTAATAATTATGTAGGGAATTCATACTATTACAATGTAGAAGATATTTACAATACAATTTAAGCAACAGCTTAATTGATTGTAATTTCAATTAGTAGACATTCAACGCAGTTTAATAAAATATTGTTTAAAAAATCAGATTAATTCCAATGATTTTTTTAAATAATAGCTTTAGTAACGCTGGCGATATATACAAATAATTAGGAAAATTAAAATAGATGATTGAGGTGCTTTTACTAAGATATAAGTTTAAACTTCATAATTATATTTACGAATCTTTAATTTTAAAAGTAAAACCAAGGCTGAATTCGATGGTGCATAAAAAGACGTTAATAATCTTGTGACATATTAATCAAAATGATATGTTGATAACTTAAGTTAATAATAACTTGTAAAAATCTTATTTTTATATAACCTTTATAATCGTTTTACTAAGGAATTAAAATTAAATGTACAAATGAGAAATTTGGAGTGAACAGGGTTTAAGAAAAGCGCTTAACATGCAGCGTTTAGAATGATTTTTTTATAGAAATATTTCTTCTTATACGGGTATTTAGTGTAATTTTGTCTAAAAACGGTCTCAATTTTATTTACTTAATTTATTTTATATTATTAACTCTACTATTAAATGAATATTATGAGAAATAAAGAAGTAATAAATTTACATTAAACTTTTTTTACTGTACCAAAGTTTTAACCATAGCTATAAGATTAATTAATTAACTTATTAACAGATAAGGATTGGGAGCTCGAAGCATGTAATACTATATATGCTACTCGATGACCTTGATGGAATTTATTTCAATAATTCTCTTTATATACGTAACAATTGAAGCGTAATTAAGAATCTTGATAAATTCATGTTACTAATCAACTGTTACATTATTAAAGTTATAAGGTTATAATCCACAACAGATCATAATACTATTATATCACGAGTATCCAGAGTAGAGTAGATCATAAAAGTTACTTAATACGTTATTGGTTCATCGCCAACTTGTAAATTCATTATTTTACCCATTTAAATGCCTATCCATATTATTCTTCGACATCCGTGTAAATGATTCAAGGCTAAATAAACTTAATCTTAATAAATTAATATAAATGAATTATTAAAATGTTAAACTAACAGTAATTATTGGAAAAGTAGAGATTTTTCATATATATTAAATATTAGCTACAACTTTCATTAGCTACAGGTTATGCTACGACAATATTCCTAACGCCATCTAGTGATGTCTTATCGCAACAATGTATTTTAAATAATCCACAGAAATCAACAGAAACGTTTGAAATCAACATTTAAAACGTGTTATTAACAATTATTGTTTCAGTTACTAAATTAATTATAAGTGTTTCATTAAATAAAATTGATTTAATGGAGAAAAATCTCCCGATGAATTTTATGCTTTTCCTAAAAAAATATCTTTTCCCAAAAAATTGTATGCCTTGAAAATAATATATTTATGTATAACCATTCAACAATCACTGTGACAAATAGACATTGTTACTATTACTTGACTTTTTACTTATTATTGTTTATTTTGATAAAAAATATTTATGTAGAACCTAAATAATTCAGTTTTAAGTTTAACTCAATTAATGTATCTTTCGTATAATGTATTTAGGGTTTTTTCAGGTATAGGTGTAGAAACGAAGTGAGCTCTCATTTCATGTCATTTTGCTTTTAAAGTCCTGAAATTCATAACACCGTCTACATAACAAAATAGAAACTAAAATACAATGTTGGACGTACTTACTTTTATACTAGTTTCAATTGATTCTAAGAAAAAACTTTTTACTGCCAACGCACACACATAAATACTTAGCGTTGCTACACGAGTGTAACTATACGCCTTTCACTCACGCACACAATCAACATTTTCTTAAAGAACAGAGTTGGTGTGAAGTAGAATTTATTTTAAAATTTTATCTAAAACTATTATAATATTTTTATTATACGTTTATTTTAAATTTGCTGTAAAATTAGTTAAGTATTTTAAGGATTAAAATGTAAATAATTGTTAAGAAATATCTTTATATAGATACTACAGTCTATGAAATCATTTAGAGTTTTAATGAATATATTGATATAAATTAATCGATGAAATAGGAAGTCAGGTAACACATTTACTAATACAATATTTGCGTTTGCAATGTATGAATTCAACCTTCTCAACCTCAAACCTGCTCTCAATATCTATACGTTTAAAATTAAATATACGTTAACAGTTAAACCCTAAATACAAACTGTATTTGGTTAAATAAATTATTTTTGGTCTGTATAAGAAAAAAATTCAAACGTAAAAATGTTTCTACACCAAAACACAAACTGTAAGATATTGTTGTTTATTAATTCGTTTTATATTAATAAATCTACACTATCTTAATTTTTCTATTTAGTAGAAAGACCCACTCCATTACTTTCTGTAGTCGCATTCCAAAGACAACAAACTTTCTCTACCTCTACATCAAAACGTATCTGTGTGAGTGTCACTTTCACTCTAAACAATTTTTTATTTTATTTTACCTTTCTTAACATCTTTTTTCTGATAAAATATATTGTATTACATAATACATTGACCAACAAATCGTTTATAAAGTTTTTTAACCAATTTCTTGTTAAAAATAATAACAAATATATGTGATAAACAATTTTATTATCGTTCCTGATTTCTAGACAAAGCAAGGATTTTTAATACAGTTTCCTCTGTGATTCAAATATTTCCTATTGTAACTTAAAACTATAAACCATACCTGCATTCAAAATGGTAGGATTTTATGAGGAACCAACTTCCGGCTTTTGATTTTCTTATTCTCACTGCTTGCTCCATTAAATAGGAATAACATAAGGGACTCTTATAGGACACTGTATCTCCTGCTAAGACAGTACAAGTTTCTTTTATAATGTAATTTTTCGCTACCAGGTAAACATGAATAAAAAATTAATAGACAGAAACCAAAATCCTCACCTCACTTATAAGGTAATCGCTGTACGAGAAGGATATTTGGATATTCTTCGCTCACACCCATAAAGCGTAAAGTATCCAGGTATAAAAATATCATGTATTAAAATAATAAATACATATTTAGTATTCATATCAATATAGATAATATTAAAGTTTGTAATTTAAGCGTCCACGCTGAAACGGTGGAAACACTAAGGATGAATTTAAGAATAAATCATAATGAAAAAGTTTGAAATATTAACTACTCTTCATCTATAGTTTGTA
>JAOSYY010016500.1:9684-19857 GCA_025727935.1 Hebomoia glaucippe
TGTACTTTGTCAGATAACATTAATTTATATATAATAATGAATTAAACTAAAATAAATAAAATTAAAAAGTGTTTAGTTGTATAGAAGGATGTGGTTCACATGAAAGTAATTTACAAATTCACAGAAAACGATACTTTGACGACGTCACTGTTTTTGACTATCTTAGAAATTAACAAAGAAATGTATTCTTGAGAAGGGTGAACGTGTGATTTGGTAAAACAGAAATACTTCCAGCCTGCACCTACAGGGAACTGCTTTAAGAGTGGAAAAGCAGTACATAGCCGACGAAACGATTAAGGAAACGTGACTTCTTAACAGTAATAGTTGTCACTACTGTGGCCATGATAAAAGGTCTTTGCTGTTTCCAACAAAAAGGTTATATAAATAGTATAACTTAATTTATAATAAATTGAAAAATGCTGCTTTAAAAACAACTATGCCAGATGTAAGTATAATGTAGTACAGTTTACAACAGATCAATTATATATAAATATATTACACTTCATTTAATGGATAACTGTTTGATTTACTCATCAAAATTTAAATTCTTTGTCCGTTTTTAAAATGGACCGTATGTTTTATACACTTTTGTAATTCAAATTTTTCATAAAAAGTATCTATATCTTCTATACTATAGATACATTTACAGATCTTCTATATATATCTTCTTAAACTCATATATAGTCATCTTACTATGAAACACATGTGTATTAGTTTCCTAAACACTGTTTTATTTACAGTTACGCAAAAGTAATATGTTCGAAATATGTATATGTGTAATATTAAAGTGATAATATTGCGGTAAGCTTGTGACACTATTAAATAAAGATTTGAGCGCGAAATTCCGAGTTGACATTGTTACAATTCGTGTGTCTAAACATTGTGTAATCAATTTCTGTTGTTTAGTTTTAGTATACGATGAAAAAAAAATCTAAAAATATTTATTTGTACAAAGGTAAGGAGCCGGCATACATGTATTTAAATTTAAATTAATATTTTGTACTTCTACGGAATCGCACTATTCACTAATGGATATACACATAATTTTCATAATCCAGTCTATAATATCAACATAGGATACTATACAAATATACTATACATATAATAAACAACTCATGTCATTGAAATGCTCGCAGCTTTATTACTTTGCTAAATGTAGATACTCAGTACACCTCAAAGCATCGGAGACAAAGGCTGTTCCCATGTAGACGGTATCCTTACGATAAAACCTGAAGCCCATTTAAACGGTGGAGTGACATTGTTGAGACTAGAGGCTTTCACCGCCCCACGCACTCCTTACACAAAAAATAATCATCTAAATCTAACCGGAAAGGTTCATTCTATTAGCAGAAATATTAAATAATGAAGAATGTAAAAAACAAACATATTTTAAGAAGCACATTTTTATCCGACGATGGTTTCCCAAAATCTGAAATTGCGACACAGCACGTAAATGATGTGTAAAACGTTACATACACGTTAAGATTTTCAAATGTATATAATAAATAGATATTTAATCAGACAATGAAAAACCTAATTTACCAATACACGTTCGATCCCTAATGCCAATATATTTTTAATAAGAAAAAATTGTTTTTAAAATCCTGTATCGACAGTGTTCAATCGTAATATTTTTGCAAGCGTTTGGAATACAGAGATCTTTTTTCCTAAATTATTTAGCGTTTTTAACCTATTGGCTTTTAAATCTAACTGGACAATTAAATTCAGAGAAACGATATAAACTTTGCTTTCATTAAACTTACGTACCAACTTCTAAATCCCAAACTCAAGCCACACCCAACTGATACAACTTTAACAACTACTATTAATAACAAGAACAAAATACTTTCCTTTCTTCAAGCACCCAATAAGAGATTCTACATAATCTTCATAACAATTGGGAGCATCGAAGTAATCTTAATTTCAAGTTTCAGCTAAAAATGAATAATTAATATCACGTTCAGTTTCGTAACTAAGGTTTTTCTATGTTAATGGCGTCTAGGATGGTTGTGAAATTAGGAATTTTGTCTGGCGATGTGGTATGTCAACATCGCCACAGTTAACTTATATACTGAGTAACTCAAGATTCTAATGACTGTGATGTTGAAGAGCATACACATGTCACCATTTTTTTTTCACTAGCTCATTTTAGCTAAACACATTGTATAGTTTAGAACTGAGCACACATGGCAAACGTAAATGCACTCTATTACTAGTATTAATAACATTATAAAGTATTTATAGAACCAGTTGTGTAGTCTTATTTGAGTTACTGCTTCGTTGGCACACTGTATGGGTTCAAAGTTAACGGTAACCGGTTGATATTAAATTTTTACGCATTGTTTTTTAATACTATGGACATTTGATATTTTGAAGAAGTCCCACCTCTAACACATGCACACATGCTTGATAAATGATCATCAAAGTATTGATGGAATGTCAATTATTTGTAATAATTGTATCTTATTTCTAGGGATCAGTACCAACTAAAAATTACGTCCCGCAGTGTGGTAAAAGATAAACACATTTCATTCCCTACTATTTTAAACCTAATAAGCATTTTCTGAACAAAGCAACAACCTACAAACAACAACCATTACTATTGACATTTCTGATATACAGCCGTATAACACTGTAAAAAGTATTTTGCATAATTGAAGGTGGAATGTCTGTCGTGAACCCATAACATCATTATTCACTAACGCGTTGTCAATTAATTTAGTTTTATTTCAAGTAGTTGGAAACCCATAAACTGAAGTCGAAAACACATTATTTATTTCATTTCATGACCCAAACAATCACAGTATTCTTGTTGCTCATCTCACGTTTAACTATCAATGCCGCTATGAATAAGATGGTTTTAGAAATACAATTCTAAATTCAACTCGAATTGCCTTCCACATTAATCTGAGTGTAGTGTAAGGTTTACTTACGTAGCTAGAGCACAGAACCCGTCAATACTACTATTACTATGAAGTGTTTAAAAATGGACAGGTCTCCTGAATCGTGACCACTGTTTCTCCTCTAAGTTAACACGAGTGCTTCCAAGCGTACTAACGATTTGTAAAGTATTTATTCATCGATTGCAAAATGAACGTGTGTGCGACTACCAAATTATCAATTAACCATACAGACTATATAGCTCTACAGCACGATTCGTAAGGGTTTTGTCACATTAAGTTGATTTACGAAAATGATTGCTACTGTAAGTATAGCTTTGTAATCACATTGCAATAAATCAAAAATTGTAAAATTATTTATCAAGAAGTAAACATAAGTTAGTATTAAGCGAAGTTATTAGTAAGAGAACTATTATGCAATATACATTTATAAATTACTACTGTGCATAGCTCATTCGGGTTGACCCAGGCATAAGCTAAAAAAATACGTTTTAGCTCTTGGCTTCTTAGCTCTTAGATATCAACAATAGTATCATATATAATTTTAATTATGTATTTTATTACTTTTTTTAAATGTATACAATCTGTTACACCCGTATGTATCGATGCCCTAAGAGCCTCGTGCGGTCAAGTCGTAAAACTTGAAAATTCCTGCATTCTTTACGCTTTGACAAGTTTATGGAGAAGCACTGTCACATATAAAAATCTCACAATTTATTCTACCTTTACAATGCTCAATTCTTAGGAATGTTTCACCACAGTTAGCTGTATCGTTATTGACCGGATATTATGAAATTAAGACGTCTTAAGAAATCGAAGTATAACAGATTTTTTATCACTCACATTTGTCTGATTCATAATATTTCAACCTCATAAAAATTTATTTCATCGACTGTATAGACCAATCTTGAACAAATCTCTATATAAACAAATAAAAATAAAATTATTTTTCAACAAGTATTTTTACTTAATTATGAATACTTTTTATAAATAAAACAACTTAGAAGAATTACACACTCTTTTATAACGTATACTATATAACTCGTGCAATGAATCTGCTAATATTTCGGAATTAAACTGATTAAGGCACCAGAAACCTGAGCGGTAATTAGTAATTTTTTATAAGTAGCCATATTTATAATGACCATGGCTTTGAGATTCAACATTATTATAATATTTTAATCAGTCACTATATATTAATTTATAAGATTACTAGTCAATTGTCCTAAATGGATAATATTTTCATTCAACTTTACTCAAACAATAATTCAAAATCTTCTAACATCAAATTAAATAAGAGAACACATTCAATACAAACCATGTTACATATCAGATACATAAATATACCTATACTTTATACAAATATACTGCAAATCTTTAGAAGTGTTTAAAAGCATTAAAACGGGACTTAGCAGCACAGACATTGACGTCACAGTCCAGAGAGACATAAACAGTGCAACAACCCATTCGATCCAATTACAATAAGACATCGCATAAGAAGGGATCACCTAGTCTGAGAAATGTGCGCGTACGATGGATAATCATGAATCACACAACACGTGACCCAGATATCGTGTAAGTTATTGCTTATTCATGTGATGTGGGCTAAAAGATCGCGTCGCTAGCCTCTTATGACAATTATTGTAAGACCAGCTCGTAGACACTGGTTCATTTGCGTAAAATATTAGTTTGAGTAAATTCTCTATTGAAATTACATGTTCACCAATGGAAGTATAGGGCAGACAGTTCTAAGTGTCTTTAAAGGAAAATAAATGATGTACCTTCTTTACTACGTTTTCCTCCCAAACTTTTAAAAATCTTGTTTTCTTGTCACCTTGTCTGGTGTTATACCACAAGAATGCATTTTCTTATGAAATACAAATGAATTCATGTTTTCACGTATTTGTTCATTATATATACAATAATAGATTCGGTTCATTAAAGAAAAAGCTTCCATTTTTTTATTGATAGCAGTGATGGTGATCAACAACTACTACTAAAAACAGACAGTTTGACAAACACTGGACAAAATTATTATACTATTTTGTCTTCGAATATTTATATATAAAGGGGAATATAGTTCTTGTCAGGATTTTAAAATTTAAAATTGAACTTTTTATATGCTCTTCATTTAATGTTTCTAAAAACATACTGGAAAAACTTAATTATATAGTTAATTAAAGATTGTATTATTTGGTTATTCAGATTTTCCACGTAACTACGAGAATTTTTAATCTTAATTATTTAAGTAGCAAAAAATTACTTACAAATATATACTAATAACAAGAGTTCTTATCTCTAATTATCATATTTAAAGAGGTACAGTTTGTTGGGTTTGTCAGTTTCGATGCAAGGAATAAACTCTGAAAATAATAACCGGACTATATCGATAATACGACATATACCTATTCTTAAAAACGAAAAAGTAGCCATTTCTCCATTAAATTCTTCTAAACGAGGCGTCGGATTTTTGTAAGACATTTACTATAAGTTGGTATTTTTACGGTATGTAGTAAAAAGTCTTTTTAAAATTAGTTTTCTTATTTTTTAACTATTTATATATTTTGAAACTATAATCTAAATGACTACCATCAGAAAGACGCAGTCAAAGAATAGGAGATATCACTAGTGATGACAATTTCTTTTTTGGAATATACAAGATGCAACATCATTTATAAACCTTAAAAAATAAACCGCAAACTCTTGAACAAATCAAAGAATTATTTTACTTTCCCCTGATAAAAATCAGCGTAAAAGCAGCAAAGCTGAAACAGAGAACTTGGCAGCGACCGAAAAGTGCATTAATTTTAGATGTTTAAATTTGGTTAAATTATTAAAATGTTTTCGTGCCAAAGTACGCCAAGAACCCGTGCAAGAAACATTAATATTTAAGGTTTCATACAAGCGCCGAACACTTGTAATAATTCAACACTGTTTTACGTTTACAATCCAAATTCTTTTAGAAACTCCAGAATTTTTTAAACATTTTTAACCATTGTATTGTATATACAAAAATAATAGTATTATAAGATACATTTGTTTACATCCGGTACTACCAAACCAAATATTTTAATCTGTGATTGCTCACTCTAATGTTTGAAACTATTTAGCAGAATATCATGCTGTATCAACAGGTCGATTAATCGTAATCTGAAGCATTATATTATAAAATGTTAACGTTTGTTTAATCGTAATTGGATGTCAGAAAGGAAATCGTTATTCAATGATAATATTAAATAGGTTAGTATATACCTACGTCAATTTAAACATTCTGAAGTCGAGGCGAGACTCTGGTATTGAAATAAAAGATTATAAATCTATGTTAATATTATGGTCTACGAGTAAGACATTCTAATAACGTCCATGATTTCAATTAAAACAAATGACTGTTAAGCTTCAATTCGTTGATTGTGCTATAATTCTCTGATCCGCAAGGTTGAATGTTTAGGCTTCGCATTCGAGGAGCGAATAATATAATATTGGTAGATTAAAATTTCCAAGTTTCATGGCTTCAATTCTAATGAATAAACGACTCATAGATATTGACAGGTACTATTATACCATAAAAAATAAGTATTATTTATTTTTACATAGTATATATGCAAAGTAAATATGTTAAGTTTTCTATTACTTTACTTTTCAATAAAAATATTTGTACTCTGACTTATAATTATGAAAGAAAAGTATTATTTGTCGCAATTTATCATAAGGTACAGTATTTTCTGATGATGTGATTGTGTCAGCCAAACAGGCCAATAAAGTGGTTCGTAGTACAGATAAAGTTAAATATAAATTCCTTTTCTACTCAGTTACTCGACAAGGGCTACACCGACTTCACTGTTAAAAATAAGTCGCATAAGTTACAAAATCTAACGTTATGTAAACTACAGTTTTGAAAGTAACGTCAACGATAAGTAGCCTCAAATATAGATCTAAGAACAATATTGTATTAATGTTGTGGTTAAGCCACACCACACGTTTATTCATCCAGTAATGCTTAAGCCGCAACCGCGTATCAATTTTATTCCAATGCACCTCGCCCGTGTGTGCGAGCCTAAAGCTTTAATTAAGACTCGCTCGCATACTATGTAAATCATACTGTTGCTATGCAAGTTTCATTTCACTGGTAGTTACCGCGACCTTGGGCCAAGTGAAGCTTTATCAAGTGCGTTGGCCGTATATACAAGTTGGATGATTTATTTCGTTCTAGTACCGAACTCGTTGGAGAATAACTTTTTTATTGTTAGGACCTTTTCGTGCGTTACGCGATTTACAAACGCTGAGCTAAGTGGTTTGATGTTACGCAAATTTAATACATTTATTTTACACTAAACCCATGTTGTTTTTTTGTAACTTTAATGAAAAATACCATTAAAATTTACCAATATTGATATGAATTGCGAAACATAATTTAGATTTTATTTTAGATTTAAGTTAGTAGTAAAGTATATATAATACGTAAAACAAACATTTTTCATAAAAATCTTGTTCTAGTTACATGAAAAGAGAGTTATAGACATAGCGATTAACAAATGTATACAAATTATTCTTATCCTTCTTAAATTATAGCATACAGTTAGATTTTTTATATTTCTAATAAATATTTCATATTTATAACAAAACAACAATTCTAATATTCCTTTAGCTTATATTTAGTAACGGTTAACCACGAAGTACACATTTAGTTTAAAATTTCCTCTTGCCCCTCTCTACTTTAAAAATTAAGAAAACCATAATTTGTTGGTTTGTTTTGTGTTGTTTAATATTTTAAATTTGTTAGTAATATTTAAACAAACATTCAACAAAAAAGATTCACTAAGTTTCATTGAATCATTAGAAAATTACCAAAGAGCGCTCACAAGAATGTAATTATTAATTGTAATCAGCCATTATCCAAAATAATTCGAAATAGAAATGAATAACATTGCATTATCTCTAATGAAATAACACTCAAAAACACGACAAACACGTAGTCTTGACTTGAAAACTACCTCCTCCTACACGGAAACTAGGGCAAACTGTCAAAATGCGTAATAAAGTAGCTGAAATATGGTCTAAAATCTTACGATCATTTTATATTATATATAAAATATTACGAGCATAAGAAAGTCGTTAAAGAAACGGAAGAAACCACAGACATCAGTGAGAATCGTTTGAAAAATTGACTTGAAAATGTTTAAAAATATGGAAGTGTAATTAAACGTATACATTTTATTATTAATGATAGAGCCAAGCCGGATAAAACACTAAATGACAGCAGACTCACACAAAAATCTGTCTCTGATTTTCGAGATGTGAAGAAAATAAATTTCAGCCTCAAAGTTAGTTTTAAGCAATTTATTAAAAAATAATTCGGGAGAAACCCTAAAGAACAATTTAAGACCAAAGCCTTTAATTCAACCGACTAATAAGACAAATCTTAAAGTCTAGACTTTAGGGCTTGATCTTCTCTTCATGGCCTTCGTAACGTCACAGCGACCTTGTTACACCTTCAATACGTTTTAGACAAAGATATTCATGACGCATGGGCACCATGGCCAGTTGCCACACACGCTGGGAGAAAACTGACACTGCAGAAAAAATCACTACCGAAATAAATCACGTACGGTACGTCGGTGACATAAAAATGAAAAACATAATTTTCATATGTTGTTAAATATTAAACTATTCCATAATATAAAACAGTTCTATTTCGTTGAATTAATAAAAATCATTACGCGATTTTGAAAAAAAAACATACCAATAAATATTTGTACGATTGCAACTTTTATACACTCTTTCATGGTGTAATTTTGCAATAATACCCGATAAAAGAAGGTAACTAACTGATACTCAACAAAAGAAAGAATATCGGTTGAGAAACAAAGAAAAACAAACTATTCCAATTCATGCCTATTAAAATACGTAACCTGATTGGGGTTGTAATTTTAATATCAAATTAGGAATCTTTATCATTTAAATCATGAGTGATGACATAAGAATTCATAAAATAACAACATTCGATTAAAACTTCCAATCGGGGTTTCACAATCATACATACAACTTACAAAATCTCTACTTCGTAGATTTGATAATGCTGAACTTTCTATTAATTATTGTCAATATCGAGGGCATTGAAGATAATAGCGGATAAATTGCGTAATATTTTTGTATTATGATGTTAAAAAACCTCTAAATGTGAGAGGATTGTTTTCTTTATAATAAGGATTTATCTTTCTTGTTGACACAATAATTATCAGCAAATCAAATGTATATTCATCTCTATATCTATATATTTTAGTATAAGGATTAAAGTAAAGCTATCTCATTACAGGGTTCTTTACTAAGTTGAAAACGCCGATCAGAAAATTGTTCGACAATATAGTAAAATTACCTCTTTTATTTTAAATTTATACGTTAATATAACATAATCAACGGCAGACAAATTTATTATTTTATTTTTAATTTCTTAGTTATTATAAACGTGACCTTATTCAAAATTACACAGCATGCCTTAAGTTATAGAGATAATAACACACAATAGTATATAACTAGTGTCATATTAAATAACATTAAACGCATTATTACTATGAAAGTAGGTATTAACAATATTAATAAGCTGGTAATCACGGTAGCTCAATACGTCGATAAATAACATAATGTATTCATCGTGGTATCGATCGAGTTACAAGTAAACTATTAATTTATTTAATAAAAATTCTCAAAAAATTTTTGAACAAAATTTTACAAAACAAAGTTTTGATGAAGGCGGATGAAACGAAGAATTGCACCGACTGATGCCAACGCAAAATAGATTAGAATTTTTAAGATCTTAGCATACTTATAGAACCTAAAAATGTTCTGTAATGTATCACTTGAAAACACCGAAAATAAACTCACTTTATAATCAAAAAGCATTAAAAGGTAGAGATATAGTTCCATATTTAATTTTATATAAACATTATTTTAAAAAATTACAGCCTTTGAGATTTTGTATATGATATATAAGATCGTAAATAATGTAAAATGTGTAATAATTCATTTATCTAAAGTCAATAACCAAAGGTAAAACAGTTACTACTAATGAATATAGTACTGTGCTCTAAGGCAGGGCTGTCCAGACCAGAAAACATTTTAAAGGTTTATACGAATTACTGTACAGCTTTATAGATCCTTAGAAACAAATACCTACTTACTTTACGTTACCTATTGTTACATTTGTTTCTTTATCTACAAAATAAATTAATCCGAAATGTAATAAACTTGTAAATAATTTAATCGAATGTCATAAAAT
>JAOSYY010016541.1:6381-19827 GCA_025727935.1 Hebomoia glaucippe
CATTGTTCAGTTAACAGAACAACAATGTAAACTAAGCCGAGGAGCATTGATTTCATCACCATTATGATCATTATTTTTATCACCGCCATCATAAACAATACATGAAATTATCGTGGGCAAATAACGGGACAGTGCTATCACCATCTTCCTATTCTTCATCACGATCATCATCACACCAAACATCACTAAATAAATCAACGCGAGTAAAATCGCGGTTCTCTACAAGTGGTGCAAAGTAATTTTGCGTGTTGCCAAAGTTTAGCCTTGACGTGTCAATGTGTTCATGTTTATATTGAGACCTAAATTCGGTCAGCGAATTACGTTTTCTGTTTTAGCTTTATTTGAAAGCTACAAACCGCTTTTGATTGCGTAAGTGCGGAGTTAAACTTTATTTATTTTTCAAGTAGAACTAGATGTACGAATGCTATTTTATGATTGTATTTAGTGTGTTTATATATTATACTAGATGACTCGGCCACGCGTTGCTGTGGCTAAGGTTTTTGTTATATTAAATTGTAATAAGTAAGCATTATTATTATTGAAACGCTTGTGCTTTTAACACAGTGCCATCTATTGAATAACTACTCAATTTAGTTAATAGAAATTGTCATCTGTTAGCATGGTTTGGAGCTAAAAGATAATTTTGACTCTCAAATATACAACTAATAATTCACAATAAAATAATATTGCCTATTAATTGATAAATAAACTACCCTATCTCTTAAGTTGGAGCGCAGCAGTCATTTTAAAGAAATCGTTAAAATCGGTTGAGTAGTTTCGGAGTTTATCCCGGACAAGTAACGTGACACGTAATTTATATATATACATATATTAATATATATTAAGTGTTCATGTCACTTTCGTCAACCACTGCCAGCTGACTATTTTTTGAGCTATTCATTGTATGTACAAACGTGCAATTTCTACTCAACTAGTATATGTTAAAATACTATTCGTTAGGCCTATTTGTTTATGATTCGCGATGTCATAGACAGACTTCAATAACCATATTTTTGCAAGGGGACTTAGAAACAGTCTAATATACACTAAATCCTGCATAAAATGTTTTTTTAGAATTTTATATACCTTTGTTTGAATATCATAGACTGAGTTCGGAATGCACACTACTATGCTTCACGTTTCACCTATGAAATGATTCACTTCTAGTTGACATTTTGATGTTCGACGAAAAATAATAACTCAATATCAACTTTAACCTTGTAATACTCGAGAATAATCAAACGGACTAAGTACATAAACAATGATATAAATAGAGCAGAAATCGTATCCGTGAATATGGGAATATGGATTGTTCCGTACACTGTATGCTTTGTTTTTTAATATTTTATTTGGGCCGATGAGCTAAACTTTATGATTGCTTATATTTAATATCACTAAATGGACAATGATTTGGAGAAGCCGCCGAGACGCTATTTGATAAGTTTCGATACCGTGTGATAAAAAGATTTTTTTTGTTGATGTGTTTAGTTGATCGCGCTATCTCAGGCATTATTGATTCGAATCTATACTAATATAATATAGCTGAAGAGTTTGTTTGTTTGAATCCGCTTTTCTCATGAAGGCTCTGTAGCCTAGTGGTTGAGAAAAACAATCGCGACCCTAGGTTCGAGTGCAGGTCGAAATGCAGTTGCATTTAAAAGTATGTAACTTAATCGGCCTCGAGGTACGGGATGCATTTGGTCCTAAGAGTGTCAATACCACAGGCATTTTGAGTAATAAACGAGTGGGAGGAACTCCTAATAATTTATAAGTGTCCGTTACATCATAAAAGGTGTCATTAGTATTATCATCTGTCTTCGTTTTCGGGAGCGGTCCCCTAACACCCTGTATGATGTAATACAAAAAATTAAAAAGTTAAAAAGTCAAAATGTTCAAAAGTTAAAAAGTTAAAGAAAAGTTCTAAGTATTACTTAGTGAAGTGTTAATTTTCGAAAGTTTGCTAGCTATAATCATTTTAAATTCACGTATTAAAATATTTCTGTAATATATGTCATTAAAAATCAAAACCAACACCAATACAGTCTAATAGGTCTTTAGTTCTAGTAAAACCATAAATAAGATTGTATTAAAATACTAACACGCAAGACTTATACAAAAACACGCTCCGAATTAAATGGCCCTGCCAACTTAATACACGTACTTTTAATTTGAACAAAGCCCTCGTGGTTATATGTTAACACATACTAGACTATATTATATATTGAGCTTTTTAATAGACATCTGTATGCAAGTATACACGATATATATACCAATATTTTTTTAAATGTTCATCTGTCCGTTTTTCCAGCTAGTCTCTTAAACGGGTCGAAAGTTTTTATAGACTTTCACTGTAATAAAGAATAATTTTAATTAATTTTTTTTATTAATATTAATAGGAAAAAATAACTATTCTCCACAAACAAAATAATATCTAAATAAGCTTTTTTATACATGAGACTATATACTATACATAAAAAACTTATATTAGCTAGCAATGCGCCTTATATACTGGGCTTTGAGCCGCCCATGGGCGACGGGAATTGTTTATCACCAGATGAGCTGTATGCTCGTTTACCTTCCTATGCCATAAAACCACATTTTATAATCTTGTCTGTTCATAATGGAGGTTCTTTATAACTTAATGTCCCGTAGCAGTGTTGAACACAGGAAAATGCCTGAGAAAATTAAGAAAACCGTTACAACTTAACACTAATAAGTCAGTTTGTAAAAGGATATGTTTTTTAAATTTTTTGTCTGTTTGTTTGGGTTATGAGAAAGGCTGTACCCCTTACGACGGATAACATTTCATAGCATTCAACGCAGATGAAGCCGCTTGGAATCGTAGACTACAAATTTTAGGATCCAACCCAACGTTTGACTAATGTCTCTTTAGTATTCTGAGCACAAAACTGCTTAAACGCCACAATCTCAGATGGTCCCGCGTGGATACCCATAGAAGCCACTATGTGTATCGTCTACCCTCATTGTTTAGATTATTCTCGATCAGTTTTTTCAAAATCTCTGCCAGATATTTGAGATATTCTTTATTTTCATAGTTCGTGACATGAATTCTCAATAAATACGAAGCGTATGACGCATTAAAAATTATATAATTGAAAGTAAGACGTTGACGAAAACGCGGCTAAAAGCTAGTATCTAATAAAAATTGTAGTTAAATCAGGTGACTCAATAAACCAACTGAAACCTTAGGTCTGTACAATTTGTGAATTTATTCAAAAACTAGCTCCCGCCAGCGGATTTTTACAACTAAGGTTGCATTATTGGATTTTTAGTTTTTTTTTTAAATACTCCCAGATAAATGTACTATCCGCCACTGAAAGAATTTTCCAAATCAGACCAGCGGTCGCTGAGATATGCGCGTTCACACAAACAAACTCTTCAACTAATATATTAGTATGAATAATATGATCGATTACTAGACGTGGTTGACAAAACGCGGTCGGAATCACGGGTAAAAGCTAACCTAATGGAATTAGAATTTTATATACATAACTCGGTGTATTTTCGTAATATAACTAGTTGTATACTGCGGATTTACCCGTGTTATATAAATATGTTTTTAACGATGGAATAAAGTAGAATAACTTTTTATAAAATTAGTTATCTTCTAGTAATAGTCGCGTAAATATCACACAGAACGGAGACAAGACTATATATAAATTGTGTATTTATAAGCAGTCTATGTACTCTCATATATACATAAAAACATTGATAAACGGACATCTGTCTGTCTTGAGATAGCATAGACTACGGTTTTCCAAAATTCACTTTATTATTATTTTTTTCTCTCATAAATATCATTTATTGATTTTTAAAAATTACTATTATTTAATTTTTTATCGCACCTGATACTTGATGTTCTGTCTATACAAAATTCTTTTCTCAAATACGACATAAGTCGCTAGACGCTGAATGGAAAGAATTGAGTTCAGTACTTTAAAGACTCTGTTTGAATTGCCTTAACGCTTTTTAGAAAACGTGGATAGCATGACACACTTTTGTTTCATTCTTTTCGTGCACAAGCACATTTAAAGTTACACAAGTCGACCGAGTTAGACCATTAGTAGGGACATTATAATGTGAATATACTGTGTATATAAGACAGGAAAAACGCAAAACTGTGAAAAATGTGTTCTCACGAGGCATCCCATAAAAAACGTAACTGGGAGAGAAAAATAGTGCAATTTTAAAAAATTTCCGACCAGACAGTTGCCACTTTACAGCTTTTGGTTGAACTCTGTAAACACCTGCTCTTTTCTACTGTCGTTTCGTTCCTACGTTGGAAATGTGAAAAGCATTAAAAGCTCCCATTATAGTTGTTTACCAAATACAGTGATTACGAAAGTCTAATAACGGCTGTAAACTGAATTTTAACTTTGCAATTTCTTACATAATTTATGTTTGTTACCATCTATACTAATGCTAGCTGATCCAGCAAACGTCGTTTTGCCTTATAAGTATATATTTGGAGTTCTATGTATTTTTAATGCTGTATCATAAAGCAATAAAAACAAAAAATGTTGTCTAAAAAATAAAATAAAAAATTTTGGAGTGGACCGTTATTTTTAGGAGTGGAAAAATAGATGTTGTCTGATTCTCAGATCTACTGAATATGCATATAAAATTTCATAAGAATCGGTCAAGCCGTTTCGGAGGAGTATGGTAATTAACATTGTGACACGAGAATTTTATATATTAGATTATAAAGCTGAAGTTTGTTTGTTTGACCGCGCTAATCTCAGGGACCGCTGGTCCGGTTTGAAAAATTCCTTCAGTGTTACATAGGACATTTATCGAGGAAGACTATAGCTATATTATATTTTCAAAAAATTAGGGATCCTTACTAAAAGTCCAATAACTTAATCCAAGTTGTAAAAATCGAAACGAACGCCACTGGCAGACGCTATAAATAAAATATTGTTTTAAATATTATTTGAAAATGAAACATTAGCTGTATCTAAATAAAGCATAATTTTTATAGATATAGTTTTCAGAATTATAATTTTAAAGTAGACTGTAATACTAATTAAACTATTAAATTAGTTTTTGACGTGTTATATCAATAATTTGTCATATTAAATATGACTTCATGATATGCAAATGATGGCAACACTTTTCTGAAAATAGTTTCCGAAATTCAATTTCCTCGTGAACTTTTTTGAATACTAACTAAACTTTTAAACTAGTTTTTTAATAAACGGTCTACGGAGGTATTTTAGAGATATTTCTTGTAAACATTTGCTTGTTAAATGCTCGGATGTTCTGGCTTTTATTTCATGCTAAGTTAATTGAATTCGCTTCGTATAAATTACATATTTTGCTAATCTGCAGCCATACTTTCACATAGTCTAAAGTGACCGTATTAATATACCGTAGACTAATTTTTTTCACTTTTTACCATTTTTCGTAAAAACACTGACACAATTACTCATTGTTATATTATTAATACTTTGAGAATGCACGGTTGTTGTGAAACTTCGATATATTTACCAAATTCAATAAAACCCTTGATAAATGAAACGAGTTTCAGTAAAAGAGCAAAATATAATTTCTAAAGGTTCTGACGGAACGAACTTTGTGACAACAGAGTTCAACTTTTTACATTTCATCGAATTATCTATACAAATGTTTAAATAGAAAGTTTATTTCTATTTTTTACAATTTTCAATATCGAACACCATTGTTGTCCGTGAAGGCACGAACAAAACTTCGGCAGTAATAATTAGGATACGGAAGCGTAATTATTTACGGGACATATCCTTGCAACATTCACAATAACATTTTCCCCGATTTGAACTTGGTATATTTTAATAAATGATACAGGAGGGTATTTTCGACAACATCATGAAACTTGGTAGGTGTATACAGGGTGCTTGGGGACTGCTCCTGAAAACGAAAACAGGTGATAGTACTAATGACACCTTTGATGAAGGGACGGAGTAAAATTCGATCTTGACTTAAAAAAATAATATTTTTAAAAGGTTTTATTAGCGTTATTTCGCTTCATCATGTTAGTCCAGCTGTTTTTGGTAGTTCTTTTTTTTAGTAAAGTAACGTATTTTTTATGAAACTATCGTTTCATTTAGCGGTACAAGATGTAGCGTAAATAATGCTAATGAAAAGTGTTAAAAACATGTCTTTTTTAGTTAGGACCGATTTTTTTCGTCCCTTCATCAAACGTGTCATTAGTACTATCACCCGTCTTCGTCTTCTGGAGCAGTCCCCATACACCAGAATATACACCAGAAGTTTTGTAGACGCCTTACTGGGATTTTAGGCAAAAGTAGGCTGTTTGTTTGAAGGTCACCAGGTCGTATCGATTCGGGAAACCCTCTAGCGACAGATGTGTGCAGGGTGTTTTCATAGGTTAAGTTTATATTGCTAGTCTAGTGAAGCCTCGTGGATTCATCTAAGGTAACTTTTATATATTTGGGAGTGGACCATGCTTATCACGTAGCGGTATGAATTAAGATCGATTCACCATCCACCATATATATATTCATCAAAAGCGATTTAGCAATTTCGTCGTAGAAAACATTGTGACAAGAGAATTTAAGTAAGTTCACATAAGATTACACCAATGATGATGATAATTGTCTTTTGCACCCGACTGTACCCATTGGTTTTATGTACAGTTTATGAAACTAAAGCCTACTTAAGATACTTGTCATAACTCTACCTGCGATAGTCCTATCAAATACGCTCTAGACGTTTTGAAGATTGACTTAAACTAATAGATGACAATTATAAATTTCGTTACCATTCGTTACAAACATTATGTGTATCGATAGACAGTGATAAATTAAAATCACGATTTTCCGGGATAATGTAAAGTTTTTTACATATTACTAGTTTCTGTCAGCGGATTCACTCGCGTTCACTTCGATTTTTACACCTCGGGTTACATTATTGGACATTCACTAAGGATCCCTAATTTTTTGAAAATCTAATAAAGCTTATAGCCTTCCTCGATAAATGTACTATCCAACACTAAAAACGTTTTTTAAATCGAACTAGCGGTTCCTGAGATTAGCGCGTTCAAACAAACTGTTCGGCTTTATAATATTAGTATAGATTACCGGATCAATATCATAATTAAACGTTTCGATATAAAACTTTAATAAAACGCTATGACAATATTTTAATCGAATAACCTCTGTTTTAGACAGGATAGTCATTAAAGGGGTAAAGATGAAACGAAAAAGTCCATTAAATCATTGTTGGTTTTATTGAAGGGGTGGATTCACACCCCAGCTCTGTCGTTTGTATGTTAATCCAAAGGTTTTGTTGTTTTTGTGACGTCAACATGTTGAGTTCCGTTCGGCTGGCAGATTGCGCGTGGAATCCAAGAGAAATAACTTCTCGTTATTTATGGTATGCGCGGAAAAACAAGAAAAACATAGGAAATTTATTGTGAGTATACTCTTAATGGAAAATTGAAAATCATTTAAGTTATGTTTTTTTACAAAACGAGTTTCGGATTGGCAATATCTTAATATCTAATATATATAATATCTTAATATCTATAATATAATCGGATGTATCTATACTAATATTATAAAGCTGAAAGGTCTGTTTTGTTTGTTTGAACGCGCTAAGCTCAAGAACCGCTGGTTATTTTTGAATTCTTTCAGTGTTGGATAGTAAATTTATCGAGTAAGACTATATTATATATTTTTTTTGAATTAAGATAATTACTAAAAGTCTAATAATGTGTAAGGTATAAAAATCGAAATGAACGCGAGTGAAGCCGCTGAAAGTAGCTAGTTTCTATATACATTGATTAAAGTCCGTTCTGTAGTTTCCCTACGAAAGAGTAACACATATCATTACATACAGATTTTCGCGTTTATAATACTAATAGAAGTTATAATTTATTGGGAGTCTCATACCACATTGAATCGAACGGTTAGTCTACGGAGCCCTCAAAAGGATGATATTTTGTGATGTCATGCATTTAAAAAAGTTGTTTCTTTCATAATACTGACAGATACTTAGTGTTTCATTACTTGTATACAGGATGTTTGGGGACCGCTCCCGAAAACGAAGACGGGTGATAGTAATAATGACACCTTTGATGAAGTGACGGAAAAATAAACGATCCTGACAAAAAAATACTTATTTTTAAAACTTTTTAATACCATTAGTTACGCTCCATCTTGTAAGTAGAGCTAAACGAAACGATAGTATCATAAACAATACATTACTTTATAAAAAAAAGAACCAGCAATGAAGCAAGATAACAAAAACAGCTGTACTAACATAATAAAACGTTTTAAAAATATTATTGTTATTATACAGGTTCGAATTTTATTCCTTCCCTTCATCAAAGGTGTCATTAGTATCACCTGTCTTCGTTTTCGGGGTAGTCCCCAAACAGCCTGTAGATAATGAAGGTACAAATTAATTCTCTGGCAATGAAACCAATAATTTTGTTAACATAATTAACAGCTTAATTAACTATTAATTAAGCTTAACATATGATTACTAATTACTGTAATGTGGTTTCATTTCTCGCTTGATTAGTAACCGCAGAGGCAATTGATTATGGGAAGGAGCTTCCGTTCGTTAAATAATATCCACTTACATATTTGCATTTTAGATTGAGCTGGCGCAGTCCTGCGGTTTCACACGCGCTAATTTATGTATATTTTTTAATATCACAAAAGTCTTCTGAAAAACATAACCGATACCGATAGGTTTTAAGGATTCTGTGCAGGATCCAGAAGATCCTTTATATTATTTAGACACGTTAAAACATTAGTTATGACAGTGAAAGTTGCGTCTAAAGCGGCTCAGCCGTTTCGGAGATAAAGCGAAACAAACGGCTAGAAAAAAGAACATAAATTGTGTTTCTATTGTATTACGAGTATTATATATATTTTCATATGCATTGGAAAAGATGATATTTTGATAATACAAACAGACAGTTTAATTTTATTTATATAGTTACGTATTTGTCATAAACCCTAAGAAGTATACTATTATTTTATATACCAATAGAGACTTTTTATAAATCCGTTTTATTATATAAATAAGGCCGAAATATATACCAAAATTTGCATTCCAAATACATTAATTTTCAATAATTGAGACACACTTCAAAGTCTATACAGATTGTTTTGGGACTGCACCCGAAAACGAAGATAGGTGATAGTACTAATGACACCTTTGATGAAGGGATGGAATAAAATTAGATCGTAACTATAAAAAATCCTTAAAATTATTTAAAACGTTTTATTAGTGTTATTTTGCTCCATCATGTTAGTCCAGCTGTTTTTGTTATCTTGCTTCATTGCTGGTTCTTTTTTTTCTAAAATAATGTATTGTTTATGAAACTATCGTTTCATTTATCTCTACTTACAAGATGGAACGTAAATAATTCCAATAAAAAGTGTTAAAAATATGTAATTTTTTAGTCAGGATCGATTTTTTTCCTTCCCTTCATCAAAAATGTCATTCGTACCCGTCTTCGTTTTCTGGAGCAGTCCTCAAACACTCTGTATACAGTAATTTAAGTATTAAAATTAATAAAAAACAGTTATCATTGGTCTTATTCACAGCCTTTAAGGCTTCGCTGGTCAAGCCACTCGTTAGACTTACGGTTGTTTTATGAATAAACTTGTAACGTTAATCTGAAATTGTAATAACATATTTCTAAGTCTCCCAAGATCTATAGATCGGTCGGTAAGCCTGTGTAGTAATTAATATTCTGTTTGCTGTCTCCTTGCTTCGTTATTGACCTGATTCCACATCGTCGGAGTCCTATTGTTTGTCCCACACAAAGAGCAATCATACGTATATTGTCTAACGTCTTGTGACCATTGTATAGAGATACTATTATTAAATTGCCTCTATACGTATAAATAAAACGAATTGACCTTTCTCGATATGAAAATAGGTCTTCTTGTAACTACATACGGTGCTTATGACGCGAATATGATTTTCAAATTATCGCCAATCTGCTCCGGGTAGGCTCTAAAACGGCTGAACCGAATTTAATGGCAGTTTTAAAAGATAGCGCATGGTACAACGCGTAAGAGGCTAATTTTAATTTATCATAATCTTTATCATCATCACTGTCATCATCATCATGCAAAGTGGGGTAAATTAGGTAGTTTTTTTGGTATTAGGCAGGTGGGAATCAAGAAGGAATCTTTTAAGTAAAAAATAATTATATGTTTGTTCATAAATGAGGGAGGAATCGGTGAGAATTCATAAAAAAGTGCAGTCGAGCATAGAACCTCCTTTTTCGGAAGTCAGTTAACAACTTATAAATTCAATTTACATCGCGTATAATTTTTTAATTGTTAACTTTATATGGAAGTATTACGACGCTTTTCCCGGTGACAGCAATATTTCTCCTCGGAGGAAAAATAACGAAAATTTTCCGGTAAGTGACTTCTGAGATCACTGCGAGTTAACATAATACAGAATAGTTAGGTATAAATTCCGAATATAAATCTACTAATGAATAAAAAATATATGTAGATATGTGTGATGCTAAGCTATTTTTCGAGACAAGCTGTGCCCCGTTGTTTTGTCCCGATTTGGAGTTATCTTTTTTACGCTATAGAAAGGCAAACGAGCATACAGTTCACTTATATATAACGATTTCTGTCGACTAGACACCTCCAAGATCACCAGATCTGGTCGCGTTGCCGACCTTAAGGCCTCATTTTTTTTTCATTTCGAGTATTCGAATAAACCCATATGGACCCGGGATATATACCAAAATAACATTTTGAGTAATGTTTGTCTGTCTGTTTGTTCCGGCTACGCTCGGAAACGACCGGATCCATTCTCACTGAGAGTGATAGATTGTTTTTTGTATCACCTTCGTTACTCTTTAAGTCATGTTTTACAGAGTAACTTACGTAACAATTACATCATCATCACCATCATCATCACCATCACCATCACCATCACCATCACCATCACCATCACCATCACCATCACCATTACCATCACCATCACCATCACCATCACCATCATCATAGACTCCAATAATAGTGTAAATATAAAATTGTTGCAACACAGCGGAGCACTTTAAGAAATATTTTTTGTGTTATACGCTTTACTTTCAGTAACAGTATTTACAGAAAACATAACATAATATATAAGCGAACATGTGTGTTTGTTAAGGATAAATTGTACTTACCCCTAAACCGACGGGCCCGTCATAATCCCGTAACATTAATTCTCAAATACATTTGTGCACAGTAAGATATTTCACTTGTCTACGCTATTGCCGGTTCAAATGTTAATTAGTTTGGTAACATCAAACATGAAATTACAATTATAAATCTAATTAAAATTTAATATAACAATTTCTTTTGAATAAAATAGAAATCTTTTGAGATACAACATTCAGCCGTTTATACCATTTGTCTATAAAAAGATGTTTTATACTTAAAACCTAATCATTTTTCAATAAATATTAAGTAAGTCAGAAATCGAATTATAATATTACAAATGTCAATATGTTTGTTTGTTTATTACGGTGTCACGCATAAACTGTAGAATTGCTTGTGATAAATATTCTTTTTGAGGTAATTGGGACCGTGCAGACAATCATACGTTCCACTATTTTTATGTTTATAGAAATTGTTTATATTATTCATTATTGTTATGTACGTATTAGTCAAACTATTACTCAAATGTAACAAAATTTACAGGAAATACGAAGGACAATTTACTGATATTATAAAGCTTAACAGTTTGTTTATTTGAACGCGCTAATCTCAGGAACCGCTGATCCTGGCTGGTTTATCGGGGCAGGCTATAGACTATATTATATTTACAAAAATTAGGAATTACTAAAAGTCCAATAGTGTAACGTGAGCGGAGCCGCTGGCAGTCGCTAGTCTTATATAAAATAGTTTTTGCGTTAAAAATATATATAATTATTACACTAACCGATTCAACATGTAATTTATTACATAATTTTGCAATTAATTACGTTGCCGTGGCCCCTGGTGACCACCATGCCAACTGCAAAGGGGGCGTAATATCAGGCCAAAATTAATTTCGTTGTTTCTTTATAAATTGCCACATTGTTTACTAAATCCCGTGTTCTGTTACTATGTATAATAATTTATTTACATACATATAATCGCGTACATACACAACGATTTCTCTATCAATCGACAAACAGAATTTGACAAATTGTAATGAGCGAAACTGCGCGTAAAAAACAAAGATCAGCAACACATCTTTTAACTCTTACCACCCTTGTTTGTGTTCCGAATAAGACAAAAATGTGTTGGCCGCATATTTTTTTATAATTGTTAATTGAGAATAAAACAAAAATTAATGATCTTCATGTTAAAAACGAAATCGTGACAATCTGAAAAGTGTAAATTGTTAAAAGTGAATAAAAAATGTGAACACGTAAGTATTCAATACTGCACTGCGAACGTTATATTCTGAGGTTAATGTAATGTATTATAACGAGCGAATTTTTCCTCGTTTCAGATATTAAAAGAAAACTCGTGTTCTGCTTAAAACATTACATATGTACATACAATTTGTATGATGAAGTATGTACGTACACATTTTCCTGGAAGATTTAACAAGAAAAGGTAAAGTGATTGTGTGTCAAGGATTTCATATATTTCTAATAAACAACAACTTAAAATTCATTAAAACACGTTCTATTCATCATTCCAGTGTTTTGATGAATTATGTTGGTCACCGCCGGAGGTCCCAAAAAAACTCAAGTTGTTTGCTCAAATTAATATAATTCTAAAATTAAATTCCATCTAAATAATATCTACGTCTTAATTATGATTAACACATATTCTTTAAATTAAACAATTCCTTCGCACGGTTCTCCCGTTACGTCTGGTCAGCGTATTCAGCCAGGGCTGCCACATACCGAACACTCAGGGCTGGCACGTTTCTGTCCAGACATATTAGTGTGGACTACGCAACACATGACAAAATACAGTGTTTAAAAATAAATACTTATATTCATTTTGTCGATGAGCCTGTATGAAAGCATTAGGAGCAGGAGAAGGAAAATAATTTTTCAGGATCCTATCAGATGTAGTCTTAACCTACGCCAAGTTACAAAGTTACAAAAAGGTGCTGTAATGCTTAAATATTGATTTTATGGAAGGTGACACAGTACGTCGCCTAAAAATCACTATGTTATAAATATGTATCAATGTGGGTATGCACAGATAAGTGAAAAAACTTGAGAGGTGTCAAGGGACACCCGGATGGAACGAAGTTCCTTCCGATTAATTAGTGAAGGTATTGTAATAAGTTTATTTTTTTTTAATTATAATAATATTTTTTTTATTATTAACAAATATAATGTTATATTAACTTAATCTGTAGTCTCAATTTTCGTAATAATTGGCTTGTGGTAACTGAAGTAGGAAACATATGTTTGGTATAATCAATATTTAAATAATA
>JAOSYY010016601.1:0-19798 GCA_025727935.1 Hebomoia glaucippe
ATATCTGTTGACTAAATTTAGTAGGTTTTCAATAGATGGCGCTGTGTTAAAAGTACAAACTTTTTATTAATACTAATTACAATTTAATATAACAAAAACCTTTGCCACAGCGACGCGTGGCCGGGTCATCTAGTTTATAATAAATGTGTTTACCGAAAAGAATTAACCGATTTTGCTGACAACTTTCCTGACAGATAATGGTGTAAGGAGCAATTTAGATGACTGGTTGAGGGATGATGGCTGGTTCTGAATGCATAAAAGAATTTATAATAGGAACACATAAAATTTGTCTATCTATTCCAGCTAGTATACGAGACGGCCGAATAATTTTTGATGCGAATATTAGATATCTAAAGTTATAAGGAGTCACTTTGATTACTTAAACGTAATAATCACAATGTTTACAAAAAATCGTCGTAAGTGACACAGCGGGCCACCTCTAGTTGTAATTTAATAAGTATTACCAATCGATTTTCATGTATTGAATATTAAGCGACTAAGTAGGTTTAATCCCACGGTTCATTAGTTACAAGTCATGACGCCTATAATTTAAGAATATAAAACTTCTCAGCTACAATATCCAATGGTCATTATTAAATATTACACCAGCAAAAATGCTTGTACCGACTTTGTTTGGTGAGTGATTGTTTATTTTACATATAATCGACAGATGAACTAAGGTACAGTATGTTCACCCAACTGACATCATCAATTACTGAGTGATGCTGCCAATATTTTAATTTCGATTTCCGGCATTCCGAAATTCACAGACTAAAGTCAAAATATGCATTTGAACACTTGACAATCTTTTCAAGTATGAATAATATCTATAACTAATAGAATATTGACTTTAATCGTGAAAAAGTAATTAAGCCATTTTTGAGACCCACTGAAGGATAAAAACAGTTCAAAATTAATTATAATTACTTTTTTTAGAGATTAAATTGTGATGTTACTATATTAATTTATTACATTCTAAGGTAAACCTAGTCAGTGTGGTGGTACCAAAAAATTATTCAACAATATTTATTAATTTTGATGCTTACCTCTATATAAAGGTTGCAAGTTCATTATAGTACTCATAAAATTTTCTTTAAATTGATTTTTTTCAGTAACTCTTTTATCAATTACTGTACTTGCAAGTGCAAAAAGAAATGTTGGCTTCTGCGAATGTGGTCCGTTACCACCAATATGCGCAAGCAACTTTCAAACATACCACGGTGCATGTAACATGAACTGTGTTGCACTTATCCAAGGCATCAAATTGCATGCAATATTCAATGGAAGTTGTGAAGATTATTTTAAACACTTAATCGCACAGCAAAATGCACAGCCACTGATAGCAAGTTTAAATAAATTTTCTGGACATTAAATTATCAATGACTTAAATTACATATTTTTTATATAATTAAACATGTACAGTAGTAAAGGTGACCTTGCTGACAATGGCATTGGCAAATGACTATTTTTAAAAAAATCATTTGTGATAATGTATTTCAACTATTAACCGAGCTCTCAATTTTCATTTCAATTAAAACTTTCTTTAAGTATACACAAAAGAAAATTCTATTAACTTCACTGTAACTTGTGAACAACTGAACTGTTTTAATGTTTGAAGCAGTGGATTAATCTACACCTAAATAACCAATTAACTCAGAAAAACTGCTATAAATTAAAAGAATATAAACTTTTAAATAAATTATTAAGACACTCCATTATGTTACTCAATTGTGAACTTGTCAAATTCATTTTTAAATAAATAAATCGAATAGGTAGTCCAACCCAAGCAAAGCCTGGGCAGATCACTAGTTTAATAAAATACTCACCCCATCCACAATTTTACAAAAGTGAACAGCAACACTAGCACTATTAAGATTGGGATATCTGCTTGATGAATGTATGAGAATTGAGATTTTCTTAGATCTAATTTTGCTCGCTCGGTAACCAAAGACAAAAAGCATTGAATCTATGACATTGCTTTTACCACTTCCATTTGGTCCTATTATTGCTGTGAAACTCTGTAAAGAAAATGGTGGGATTTTAAAGTATCGGAAAATAAGAAAATTAAGTTGCATCAATGAAGTAATGTTAAAGATATTGTGATAAATTAGATGATGGGTTGAAGGTTTCAGGTACTAGGTTACTAGTTAATACAAGTCAGATGATAATATATATACAAAATAATTTGTAAAGTTTAAGCGAGGCGATGACAAGGAATTTTAACAGAAAAGCTACATTAATAGTGTAACAAATTGACAAGTGTATATTTAATCATAAACAGGATAATGGCATCGTCTAAATAATTGAGAAAGTAGAATCTGCCTGTAGACCTACAGGTTTGAGGTAATAATATTCGAACCATAGCAACTTTTAGTACCTTATGAAATGGTCCTAATTTCTGTACACCGGCGTAGCTCTTGAAGTTCTCATTGACAATATAAGTGATAATAAGTCGTGGTCCTGTTGTATCGAAAGTGAGCGCAGGCTTCGGAGCTGGCGGTATATAAATGTCGCCTATGCGCATACCACCTTCTTCATCATCAGATATATGGTCTACTTCACCATTAGCTTCAGCGTTTACGCGACTCGAATGTACATCCACATCCATAGCTTCATCTTCCATTATAGTCCTTGGTATCTGCATTCCCAGGAAATAATGGGGTAAACTTTTACCCAGTATTCTAAAACTTAAGAGGATTCTAAGAGAAAGGATTAAGATTGTTATAAAGCGAGTAACCGCAAACACAGTTTTGAAATTTGAACATTTTGGTAATGAAGCCTTAAGTGTCAATGTCAGTATAACAGTACTGATTCTTGTAGTTGTAAAATGAAGTCATACAGATTGTAGAGCTAAAATATAACGCTATCTAATATATACTGTATGCAATTCATTCGAGTAAAAACGTTACCTTTGGCGAGAACTTCTATCAAAATGTCCTCAACGACAGTTACAACAATTTGATAACTTTGACTTCATACTATGGGCCATTGACATATAAGTGTGAAGTTTATAAACTTTAAATGTATAAACGTCGCTGTCAAATATGGCGAATCGCACGGTTAAGGACGCTAAATCTATTCGAGGTACAAATCCTCAATATCTTATTGAGAAGATAATTAGATCACGAATATACGATTCTAAATTCTGGAAGGAAGAATGCTTTGCAGTCACAGCGGAGTTACTTGTCGACAAAGCTATGGAGTTACGATATATCGGCGGTGTCCACGGCGGCTTCATATATCCCACACCTTTTCTGTGTTTAGTTTTAAAAATGTTACAGATACAACCTGAAAAAGATATTGTAGTAGAGTTTATAAAGAACGAAGAATTTAAATACGTACGCGCTTTAGGTGCCTTTTATATGAGACTCACTGGTTCTTCGGTAGATTGCTATAAGTATCTTGAACCACTTTACAATGATAATAGGAAGTTGCGACGCCAAAATCGACAGGGACAGTTTGAAATAGTCCACATGGACGAGTTTATAGATGAACTACTTCGTGAAGAACGACTATGTGATGTTATTTTACCGCGTGTACAAAAAAGGCATGTTTTAGAAGAGAATAATGAATTGGATCCTAAGGTATCAGCTTTAGATGACGATTTGGATGAAGATATGCCTTCAGACGATGACAATGTCGAGCCTGAAACCAAAGAAAATAAGCGTGATACTGAAAGGAAGGACCGAGAGAGAAGAAGAGACAGGTCTGATATTTACAATTTTATAACTATAGTAGGATAACTTTATTGAATAAAAAGGAACTCTTTGTATATATAAAAGGCAAAATTGTCTTTTAATAAGTACATTCATTGGGTTCTTAGTAATAATTAGATATATTAGAAATTATTTTTATAACCATTCAATGTGTTTAACAAATTGGCGCTTTGATTGAAATTAAATTTTGTATAGTAATTGTTTCACTCTTCAACAATGAAAATACATTACAAAATAGTTATTTTATCAATTTATTTAGGATATTTTGTTTGAAAGATGTTCGAGATGGTCTAATATCATTTAACATAGCTAATAAAAATAAATATATATTAGGATATCATGTTATGAAGTTACATGGTGATCAGAAATTATCTTGCCGATTGTCCTACTTGTTTTTAGTATTACTTCTATAGTATTGAATTAGCAAATATAATGTCTGTTTTAGTCATAATATAAAGTACATCTCTCCTCGACAAATCACACAGTAATTTTTTCATATATAACGCGATAAGTTCAATTTATAGAAATTTTATTTATTTACAATATTGACCGATTTTTTTAGATCACGAGACCGCGACCGACGTGACAAAGATCGCAAACGTGAACGTTCCCGAAGTAGAGATCGTGACCGACGACGTGAAAGAGAAAGAGAACGTGAGAGGGAACGAGAAAGAGATCGTCCGAGGGAAAGAGAAAGGGATAAGGACAGAAGGGATAGGCATGAACCTGACAGGCGAAGAGATAGAGGGAGATATTAGATTTACGATAGCTAATTATTTTATGATAAATAAAGAAGTCTTCACCTTTCATAAGTTTGGAATATTATTTTTAATGATATGGCCTATAGTGCACCTAGGCTCTTGTGTTTCAGAAAACAGATTTTCTACTAGCATGAGGGAAACTTAATTATAATTAACAGAAACATGAAATATGATCCAAGATTTATTATAAAATAAATTTAATTTAATATTTACAACATAATAATTTCATTTAAATATTTCATTATACATGATATTATATACAAAAATTCAATAAAAATAAATAAAACATACAGTACATCTTCACATAAAAATTTATAATTTAACTAATATTTTGTGTGTAACAAGACTGAGTTCATACTATAAAATTTGAGATTTGTGTATAAAAATTGAAAACAATAGATGCCATAACACTCAATACTAATTCTATAGTTCAATCATAATTTTTATATTTTTAGGTAAACTAGAACCCAAAAAAATATAAGAATAAAATTGAATATGTAACAACTGTTTGTACAGATTTAGCTAACTAACAAGGCATTTCTCTATAAATTATGTATCATGTAAATAATATCACAAAAATATCATTTTGCATTCTATTTTTATGTATTCATATATATTGCGCGTCTTCAAGTTAACTGTGTGACTAAAGCATTAAGCCTTACTAAAACTTTAGATCTTAAACTGTAGATGGAGTATTGTCTTGCATAGGATGTGAGATTGATAAAGTTCTTTCTAGTCAAATAGTTTATATATATTATAGAATTTAGATATTACCGAATTTATTGGAATTATTGCTTTTAAAATATTTTCAATGATTAATCGGTTCTAAAATGTTGGTGCATTCATTATAAATATTCTTTTCTCTTCATTTTTGATCCATCTCAAGAGTCTATCCACTGCCCGGATAGCTTGATCTTTCTCCATCAAGGGATCAAATGTTACGTATAATTCGAAACCATTTGTTATCTGAAAATATAGGCAAAAAATTTAAATACAAACTGAACTGCTTAAATTGTAATATAAATAAGGGAATTTTTCCGTTTAGATACTAAAATATGATTTAAAATTAAAACAAACAAAATTTAATCGTCTGTGCGTAATATCAAAATAAGACTTTCTAAATGCATATTAAAGTATACAGTACAAAAGCAAAACGATGTATTAAAATTTCATCTAACTACCTTCTGCCAGCGGCTTCGCTCACGTTCATCTAAATTTTTAAAGCTTGGATTACGTTTTAGGACTTTTAGTTGGGATCCCTAATTTTTAGAAAATATATAACCTGTAGTCTTCCTGAATAAATGTACTATCCAAAACTGAAATAATTTTTCAAATCGGACCAGCGATTCCTGAGATTAGAGCGTTCAAACAAACAGACAAACTTCAGCTTCATAATATTAGTGTAGATATTTCATAGTTTTCACTCAATTATAGAAAAGAAATTCCTAGGATTTGATCTGTATTATCAACATTATTGGAGAATACGGATAAAGGTGAATCATGACAATTTATATTAAAATTAAGTCTTAAAAAATAAATTATACAACTCACCCACGCTAAAACAGTATCTTCAGAATTTGATCTAAATATCAACTTGGCCGGTGAACAGGCGCAATGTATTTTACTACAGAACTCTCTATAATTCCTCACATAATCTATATCCGATAATTTTTCTGGCTTTTTCTTGACAACATCCCCGCCTTCTTTATGCCTCTGCCTATAATCCTGTAAACGATCCAAACTTATTGGATCAGAAGTAAATAACTGAGCTGTCGATTTGCATTTGTACATAAAATGCCTTATTTCCGGTATACCAATGTGTTTCAAAGGATTAGTCGTGGGAAGATCTTTGCTTCGGTTCAGAGCATCATTGATGGCGGTTAAACAATTGGATCTTCTCAATTTGTCTGATATTGTGTGTTTCGCTTGTGATAGTGGATAGAATGCATCCCGTTGGACAGTTAGTAAGAGCAAACAGGCTTGACAGTCCTCTGATATGTAAGATACGTGGCCGTGAAGGAAGCCTCTGAAATATTAACTTCAGTTAAATATCCGTACACATAAATAAAACTGTAGTTACTATTCAATTTTTTTTACTAAAGGCATATGAAAGAATATACAGTATTATAAATGTTTTGTATATCCGTTTCTTTGAGCTGTGATATGATATGTCCGAATTGACTAGTTTCACTGGCATATAGCTCATGTTACGAGGCAAAACTTTAACGCTTTTAGAAAAAAAAAGTAAAATTCTGCACAAAACATTAAAACCATGAAATTCGATTAAGTATGGTACTGTAGTATTAGTCATGTACTAATACTTGTGTTGAGATGTTTTTATTTCAATGTATGCTTCTTATTTAAATTTATCTCAGAATCTCAAGTGCCAAACCCATTAGTCTACATTTTTATAAATTATTGCTTTAAACATCTTATAGGAAATTAACCTGTCACATCAAACCCAAATTAATTAAGTCTTCAAGAGAAAATATTAGCTAAACTGAAATTAAAAACCTAGTTTATAAAAATTATTGAGAAATTTTCTCTATCAATTTAATACAATTCGGTTTTATTATTATACAGTACTAATATAACTTACGTAGCATCAAACTTTGGCAAACAAATTGGTGTCCAACTTTCAGCTGTTTTAAAAGACTCGGAGCTTCTCACTAAATTGAACAGCAAATGTATGTCTGATGGATGTAAAGTATATTTCTTCATTCTTACTAATGTTATTAACTGATTTCCAGCTATAAGTATAGCAAATACAAGATCTCTAATCTTATGACAAGTTGTGATAATAGCGCTTGTGATATTCTCTCTAACTTTTTCAGGCAATGGTAAACATCGGACCGCTCCCAGCAAAAATGCTGGGTCTTTTTCCATAAAAATGAGTAAATTGTCTATGAGTCGTTCTGCACCAGAGAGTAGACGTCGTAGATCGTAATTTCGCCGCTGTTCGAAAATCCGATTAAGCTGTGTTAGTGTTAAGACTGAGATTATTTGATTGAAGGCATATCTGTAAAAAAGTTTTTTAATTAAACCAATTTTTTGTTAATAAGAATGTAACGAAATTGTAGATTTTAACTGTTATGATAAATACGAAGCTGGGTTTTGTTACGCTTCCCCACCCAAATTGCTAAATAGATATTGATAAATTCTGTTACCGAATAAATTTGGTATCGAGTTTATGTGTTCATTGAAACTATTCATTAAACTGAATATATGAGCAAAATAGGTTCTTACATGCTATTCAAAATAAGTATAATAAAAATTAAATCTTTGTTAAGAATTGTTTGTGGACTTTACCTATTATATCTTTATTTGAAAACATGAAATTTTATCAAAGCACTAGCTTCTGTCAGCGGCTTAGCTCGATTTTTACACCTTAGGTTACATTATTGGACTTTTAGTAAGGATGCCTAATTTTTTTAAAACATAATAGACCCTATAGGCTTCATTGATAAATGTACTATCCAACACAAATAGAACTTTTCAAAACGGACCAGCGGTTCCCGAGGTTAGCGCATTCCAACAAACAAACTCTCTAGCTGTGTAATATTAATAAAGATAAAATTACTCACGTAAGCTGCAGAACTAACTGAGTCTCACTCTCATTTGATTTTGAAATAGCGACTAATATAAGCGGGCCTTTCACTAGAAACACTGCTTTGCAGTCTTTTGTAATAATAGATCTTAAAATATCACGATTTTGTTCTTCAACAACACTGACTAAGGCTTGAATAACCCCACATAAGCCTGCTAACTTATCTTCATTTCCATATCTGTAACAGATGTTGGAAATTTGAAAAATCTAATTAGATATATGTTTTTATCCCAGACATTTCCACCATTTTTAAAGCCATTTAAAGTAATATAGATGAAATTATTTCTTGTTTTTTTTTTGGTAGATGTGCAATGCAATCATATAGATTTCTTCTGTCTGTGTGTTTGTCACTAAACTCCTCCAAAACAGCTGCACTGATTTTTATATTTTTTTGTTCATGTTTAAGAGGATTCAAATTCATTTTTATTTGTAAGTTACTATTGATTTAAGAATGTTTTACATTGAATCCGGCAGTCTGCAATACCACCACAGTATCAAATATTCAGTAATTTCGATATTGTAGTAACATTATAATAATAATTTTCATGAAAACTATCCAGATAGTTTCAGGTTATTTAAAAAAGATTTAAATTTTCAAATTAAAGATGTGTGTACAGCATAATATCTGTCAGATTTGCTAGTTATTTATATAAGTAAATAAGATAAAGTCTGTTCGTAAATGCAATGCAAATAAGTAAATTTCTAAATGCTCTGTTTGACTAAACTTTGAAGTAAATTGAGTGATTTTTTAAAGTATATTAACTTGTAGATACCAAATGTTAATTAGTAACTAAGGTTATTTTATGTTATAGTCATACTAAAGTAACTTGCAGTTTCACCCGTGTCACAAAATCTTTATAAATTATGTCCTATGCATTATTTCAAAGTTTGCTTAAAATCCATTCACTAGTTTTGTTGTGATACACTTTCATTCAGAGATAGAAATGTTCATATTTATATTATTACTGAAGACAAATTGAACAACAAATCACTGCCGCTGCCCTACCATCACCTAATAAATATAATGTATCCAATTGACTACAGTCAGGTAATTTTATGTAATAATTTTATACCTAGAATAAATAGGTTTTCCAGCCGAACTCAATATGAACACATGCTTCTCTTTATTAACAAGTTCTGGTGATTTAAGATAATCATCAGCTTCATTATCTGCATCATCCCCATTCTGTTCTAGTAAATTTGAGTTGCTCGCTGAAGGTTGCATGGTTTCCTGAAACACAAGAATATTATAAAATCTTACAAACATGTTTTGTATTTATGCCCAATAATATAATTGTAACTTAGAATATTTTTTACAGACCATCAAGTTGTTTACGGCACAAAAATAACATGATATGTTGATAACACTAAAAACATATAAATATACAATAAAATATATTTTAGACTGAATATACTTTATTATTATATAACGAAAATAAAAACAAATTCTCTTCTCCTTTTCATATTTTTAGATATTCAGCCTTTTATAATATATTAATTCAAAATTAACATATCCTGTTTCATATGTATAGATTATAAAATATTACTTATAATATAGTAATAATGAACTCTATTGATTAGCATACATTTATACACTGCCCATAATCACTTCAGATTTGATGGGACATTCCTGTTTAGTCTTGTTATAAGAACAGAGATGAAAACCGCCCACTATTACACAAGTATATGACATTGAAACACACTTACTAAACAAATATAATATAACATCAAAGACTTTGCGAATACATAGTAAATAAATTTGCTATTTTGAATTCGCTTATAAAGCATAAAACTTACATCTTTACTTTGCAAATTATCACTAGATTTGGTTTCTTTCAATTCTTTCGAGCATTCACCAATTTCACTCTGAATCTCACTGATAGTGCTAGATTTCTTTGTTAGACTTGAATCGTCGCCTTGTAGGCTAGTATTCATTTCAGTGGCGAATTCTTCAAAAGAATCAGTAGGGTTCAAAATGCTGTCGTGAGAAGCTCCCGGTTCGAGGTCATCTTCGGGGTTATTGGGTGTACAGGAGCTGTGTGGAACATTCTCTTTAGACGAAGATGACATTATTATATATTTTAAATTTAAAATAACAATATATTATTTAAAAATTATATTTTATCTCATCGAAACAAATAAATATTTTTTGTGTACGGCCAAAATGTCATTTGTGAGTTTGACATTTTAGTGACGTTTGCTTCAAAAAGACGAATGTCAATGTGATTTTCTTGTATTTGTTACCATAGATACATAATTTTTTACAATAATATAATTAACCTTGTTTCATATTTATGTGTCTTTTTATTTAGGGGTAAGTATTTTTTCGAGTTTTTGCTTTTGGATAACTATAGAAAATAATCAGAAAAAATAATCTATTTGTTTAACCTTGATTTAGAATTTCGATAGTACATTATCCCAGTTTGAGACTACTTTTATTTAAAACAGAGACTTTGATAAAATAATGAACTTTCCATGAGACCTTTTCTAACAGCAAATATGTAATTATTAATTATTTTTAAGGATGCCACTGAATACAATATAATAATATTAAAAGAATTATATTAAATATCTAAATATAGTCTCGTTGGAAAATAGCTAATAGTTTCAGTCAGTTATTTCTATATATAATCAGGCCGATCAAAATCATAGTTTTTCCCGTTTACTGCCATAGTTGTAAGTAGGGTACACTCTAACAAATTGGGTAGGTATCAAAGTTAATAACGATTGGATGCTAGACCTTCCGCTATACGTCACAAAATCGACGGCTCGGAAACTAGAGATAACTCCTTGTGCAACTTATATCTAACAAATCCATAGTAAGAACTATCAAGGAACTATTCCTATTATTTCTCTGAGCTGCTTGATATGCTTCGTGAGTAGTCGACAAATACTCAGTCACAGTCCTTTGTACTACCTAAGTTAAATTGCGAGCTAAGGCGTGTCTCTAAGCCAAAACGATAAAGATACGATCCGCACAAAATTAGAAATAAACATAATTATTTTGACCTTTTTGTTCGCCAGTAATATTAAAAATTTATATATGATAGAGATTTCCGTCTCTATACATACCTACTGTACACAGTATTATTCTACCGATTTCATGATGAGTTCTTTTTAACACAAATAAACTATTCAAATTTGTTGGAGAAATGCTCGAAAAGGAATTGTATGTCTTTGACTGTAAAATTATATTAAAATCTAAATAAATAACTTCACTTTGACGTAAATTATGTACTGTACTTTACATAAATTATCATAATTAATTGTTATAGGATACTTACCAGAGCCCGGTATTATAATCCCAAGTCACCTACAAATAATTTCGTTTAACATTATCTTTATCACCTTCAATACAGTGAGGTATTTAAATGTTAATTCTTCTAGAGCTCCATTATTACTATTATTTATTCGTTTAAAAAGAATACGTAAATCCTATTATTTAATTAAGGTTTAAGATATTTTCTATAATAGCTATTTAGAATTTAGACTGTAGTAGAATTATCGATAATTATTTTTCAGAAAACGTATTTCATATGTTGGATTTCAACATGTGTAACGATTATTATTAATCTCTAACTATATTTTAAACGAGAAGTTAAAAATAAAACTATATTTCTGTAATTAAAAATACAGCCTTTTCCACAGTACAAAATACATATGATTTGTTAGTTAATCTTATTCATTTTGAAAAATATTACATATTTCTTTATCGTACATTTAAGTTAATGAAAAGAAAACATAACTTATTCTGAGCGTAAAATAAATATGCCCGAAGTCTGTAGAGAAAGTATGCCGTAAGTAGCCCAAAAAAAGTTTGTCGAATACGACCCTGTCATAATATTCCGTACAGACTTAACGTCAGCCACACGTAACTTTAACCGTCTCAAAGTCCACACGGGTCTTATCCTCATCAAATATTATTTTACATTGAAGTTATCCTATCCTTTATCCTTCAAAATCCTTTATGACGATTTATTTGCGTATCTTAAATCCGTATTGGCTTGATAAGAGCCATACTTTATAAAGTTATTATATCTTTAAGAATAGTAATATTGAATTAGTCATTAAAATTATTATACTTGTAAAGAACAAAGATTTCAAATATTCCATGTCACTTTTAATTCGTTTGTTACGTTTGCAAACTTGAATCGCTGAACTGATTATAATAAAATTTAGTATGATAAAAGTTTGAACCTGAGGGATCTTTCCCTAAGTTATAATACTCACATTCGCACTCAGAAACGTTAATTAAAGTAAATGATTGATTGACGCGTATCCCTGTCTATTGGTTAACTAGGGGAAAACGCTCGCATAGTTATTCTGTTGTTACAAATAATTGAAATTAACACGTTTGGATCTCGCTGCTTATGATTTTATTTCAAAGCAATGCAATTCGCTATGGAATGTATACAGTATATTTAAATAAATTGAATTTGTGCCAAAAATAGAAGATGAAAAATGAGCTGAATTGAGAGATAATTAAATTTAAATTACATTAAGCTTTTTTGAGGTTATTGTTTTAAGTTAAATAACATTAATTTGCTTGATATTTAACGTAATAAACAAACACATAGTCCAATTGTTTTATTTAAAACATTGATTTGTTTATATAACACGTCGATATACGAGATTAAGTTTACTAATCGACATTAATCGTATATAGATTTACGATATTTTAGCCATATGTCATCATTCAATGGTGTGCTGTTGACCTATTTACTTTTATTTCGAGGGTTGGGAATTTCGTATACTGATGTCGAAAAGCGCCTTAAAGTATTAAACGACCTCTTTTATGAAATATACTATGCCTATTTTAGCATAAACATGACAATATATCAAACTTGTTTAATACATTATCTGAGCAACGAATTCATATTATATTATGAAGATAAGCGATATATTTGAATCATATTACAATAAAATCGATGGGAGCCTCGACAGTGCAAAAAGGGAGTCAATCAAACACAGCACTATCAAAAAGAAAAGGGATTTATGAATGCATATCACAAGAGGCCAGAGTTCGTGCCCTCATCATATCAAGTCTAAGAGTTAACGTCATTCAAAAACTAAGTTTTAAGATTATGAAACTCGAACTGCTATGTTATATATTATGGTTTTCCACGATTCTAACATGATCATTTCGCTTCTACTCCTATTAATTCTTCACACTGCACATTGAGTCCTGATTTTGAACGCCGGGCATACAAGATTTAATAAAAACATACTTCAGTTGGTCACTAAACTAATTAAATACCTATCACGAAGGATATATTTTGAATAAAACATAGAAATGTATGTGTTCCGTGCTCTTTTAGAGACATACCTATGGAAAGAGCTTATGCTGAAAGATAACTAATGTTATTATGATATGCCAACGGAATTATGGACTAAATTAATGATGAATGTAACATATTAAACAGTTTAATTGTAAATATAAAAATTTTAAGTGCTCTTCGTCTATAAACATCTTACATAATGCAAAGGATCACGTAAAACAAATTTGTCTCGCAGTGAGTTTTTAGGCGTTTCTGTGAAGAAGTGAAGGCAATAAAAGAGTTATTTGCAAAGTATTCGCGACATCTGGGCGTCTAAGAGGGACATTTTTCACCATACATTTACTTTTTTTCTGCAGATTTTTTTTAAATCATTAAGTTTTCTTATATACTTACTTTCTATTGTTATAATGTTTTAAAATTAAGTGGAAAGAAACTAGGATCATGATTATATATGTCCCCCCAACTTCGACTGTGTTACAAGATTATATAGATAGACTTTTCATTTCTTTTAAGAAAAAACAATTGATATCCATGATTGACAGATAGAACCAGTATATATGGAAAATAAGATTATTGTTTTTAGTTTTTTCTTCTTAAATCTTACAAATGTTTTCACCGTTTAAACCTCCACTGGACCTCTACGAATATTTAAAAACCAAAATTAGCAAAATCGGTCCAGCCGTGCTCAAGTTTTAACGAGACTAACGAACAGCAATTAATTTTTATATATATACAGATTTAGTGTATTTAACGCTTTTAAACATTTACCAAATAGTTTTGCTAAGTTTCAATCAAGTTAAGCAATTATAAGATATAGCTAACTTGAACGGAAGCAAGTGTTAGTGACATGATTAAGTATGCAGTCATCTGTCGTCTACAACTTCATACATTATAATATTGTTCATGACACGTGAACTTAATTTTATAAGAATAAAAAATTTGCAATTCAAATTATTAAGACGTTTGTGTGCCATTTCTACTCAGAATATGTTAAAAATTTATTAATACACGTTTTTAAAAATAAAATTGAGTTCACGTCCTTTTAACTCCATGGGGATACAAACACTTTGTGTTATCATTCGAACTATGAACTTGTATGCAAAGTTTAGTTTTGATATAATTACAAGTTGGTTAAAAATGATTTTTTATATTCATTTTATACGTATGCTAGTTGCAAGTGACGCTAAAAAGCTTGATAAAACTACTGAGGTCCTAACTTTAATGTCCTATTAATAATCATTAATAGTCTATACGAATATAATAAAGCTGAACAGTTCGTTTGAACGGGCTAACCTCAGGAATCGCTGATCCGATTTGAAAAATTCTTTCAGTTTTGGAGAGTACATTTATCGAAATTATTAAATTCTTTAAAATTAGGAATCCTTACAAAAGTAACTCAAGGTGTAAAAATCGAAATAACCGCCAGCGACCCCGCTGGTAGACGCTAGTTAAATTTAATTCGACTTCATAAAAAGGTTTCTCTTACGTAAAGTTTTATATACTTTTATAAGTATAAGACAGATCTTTTATTCGGTCTGGTAAATTATCTTCCCTATCTGAAGATGGGGGCAATCTGTTAAATGGGTGCGTTATCTTAAAACAATCGGGACGGAAGGCGAATGTCATCGCCGTATTATTGAAGTTCTTACAACGCTTTGCCAGTTACACTGCACTAGTCACGTCACGTGGTTTCACCCGCGGTGGTAAAATTAACATTGGATCATATAAGGTATGTTTTTTGTTCAATTACAATATCGTAGAAAATAATTGCATTTGTATACATTATCGTGAATTTCTGAAGTGACATTTTCTTAAGATGATTCAATGATTATAATATTTAAATGATATATAGAACTGAAAAACTGTTTCCAAAATAATTACAACTGTTGAAGCCAATTGCTAGTGAAAAAATATAAAGAATATTTGTTAGACAGGGACAAAGGCAGAGATATTATTATATATGTGGAAAACACTTTAATTACACTTTAATTATCTTTTATATTACAATTGACCAATACTGGATAATTGCAAGCTTGGATAGTTTGATCCCAGTACAAATTGCTGGGGCAAAGGAAATAATGTGGTATGTATGACCCGTTTTCCTTCTCGGTACAAACATAGTAGGATCGGCAACTCTTCGGGTTCGGGAACCAGCCGAAGTCTGTACAGGTGAAGTTCTCAGTATTATCTGTTGTTGAAGTCACTACAACAAAAACAAAGTACTTAAACACTTCAGATTTTTACAAATACTTTATGAGAGAAATGTTAAAATTTCTCTCCGATTTGACGTTCATGTTTTCAAGCCGTTAAATTATGAATTTAGAGAAATGTTTTTACTTTGACATACATACATACGTTATCATCAAGACTTGCTGATTACATAAGACATATTGTATATTATACTAGATGACCCGGCCACGCGTTGCTGTGGCTAAGGTGTTTGTTATATTAAATTGTAATTGGTAAGCATTATTATTATTATTGAAAAGTTTATGCTTTTAACACAGTGCCATCTATTGAATACCTACTCAATTTAGTCAACAGATATTGTCATCTGTTTCTTTATATTTTATATTATACTAGATGACCCGGCCACGTGTTGCTGTGGCTAAGGTTTTTGTTATATTAAATTGTAATTAGTAAGCATTATAATTATTATTGAAAAGTTTATGCTTTTAACACAGTGCCATCTATTGAATACCTACTCAATTTAAGCAACAGATATTGTCATCTGTTAGAATCGTTAGGAGTTAAAAGATAATTTTGACTCTGAAATATACAAATAATAATTCACAATAAAATAATATTGCGCCTATAAATTGATAAATAAACTATAAACGTTAGTTGGAGCGTAGCACTCATTTTAAAGAAAAAATCGTTAAAATCGGTTCAGTAGTTTCGAACTTCATCCCGGACAAAGAACGTGACATGTAATTTTTATATATTAAGATTATATTATTACATAATTTAATAGTAAATAATCAAGGTATTATATATGTGTGGGCTTATAATTAGTAATATAGTTACTATACTGTACTAAACGATTATTGTTATTAGTCTGTAAGCTTACATAAAAAAAATTTTTTTTTTCAGACCTTAGTAGTGTGAAATACCTGTACTAGAAGAGGTTGTCGAGGAAGACTTCGGTGTGCTCGTTGAAACAGACGGACTTGTTGTATTTGTTTCCGATGAGTTAGAAAGAGCACGATTTATCGCTCTCAGTAAAGGAAAATCTTCGCTATGACAAAGGGCGTGGAAATCGTCAGTTTCAATACTCCAAACCATAACTCCAGATATGTTCAAGCTTAAGGCGTATTGGGTTTTAACTGTGAGCGATGCAGCGTCATCGTATGATACCCAGTTTCTATTTTGTACCGCAAAGGGAACCTTAGCCAAGTTGTCGTATCGAAGATCCCATGTTTGTGAGCGAAGAAGAGTGCAGAGCTGAAATAGAAATATATAATAGGTTGAAAGATATCTCCCATTGTCTTTTGAATTTCATGGCTATGTACAAAGCACTATAGAGCTCATATCTGGCAATACTATTCGTCATTTAAAAGGTGACATAACCTACAAAAAGGCGCTATACATAATCAGTTTGGATATCGCGTTAAACACTTATAGATGTGTAAACATGGAGTTTCTAATGCCGAAATTCACGCTATTATAAAGTTTTCCTTCGTTAAAGACAAATTCCGCTATAGAAACGTTCCGTTCTAAAACTGTGTTATTTTTAAAACAGTTTTATAGCTTCACTTGTAAATAACAGACAATATCTTAATGGTAAATCTTTACCTAATTATCGCTTTTAGTACAGAAATAATATTAGTAACAAAAACTTCGATTTTAATTTTTTTTTTAATTTGGTGCCTAGGAGTAAAAGCTTATTTTTAGTCTCTTTAAAAAACCCATCTACACTTATATGATTAGAGAATTATGAGAGATTTGTTTTTTTTTTGTTTGCATTGAATAGGCTCCGAAACTACTTGACCGATTTGAATAATTCTTTTAATTGCGAAGGTACACTATCTCCGGTGAACATAGGCTATATTATATCCTTACTAAAAGTTCAGTAATGTAACTCAAGGTGTCAAAATCGAAATGAACGGGAGCGTAGTCGCTGGCAGAAGCCAGTACATAATATTTCATTCTACTCTTCTTTAACTTTGGATAGAAGCAAATCTATAATTAATCATTTAGCTTATTAATTCATTACTAATTTCTATATAAACTACTAAGTGAACCTACTACTTGTTCGTCGATATGTAGATATGGAAGCAACAGAAGTATTCCTAAGAGCATAGCAAGAAGAAAACTGTAGTCTCTCGCGACCCATATAGAAAATGGGATTAATTTATGTACAAAGTAGAATATTTTATTGAAATAATGCACTTTACATTAAAGATAAAGTTTAAAATTTTGTTTTAAACGTATTTAATTAAAGAAACTTCTTATCAAAGGTCTTAATTTGTAAATTAGTTAGTTTAACTCTAAAAGTTTTATCAGAGTTTATATTTAACTTTACGAGACTCATGTAATAGTTAACGGGAGTAATTTATCTCAGAATTAACGGATTAACTCTTCAGTTAAGTAAAATAAAACTAGTTATGTTGCCACATATCTGGCTTTAGTATTTTATTTGTCTCACTGACCAATAGTTTGTAGTCACTTAACATCGTTTGAATCAAAAACGCTCTGTTGATCAATGATTTATTTTTATTTCGAGTATTTGACATTTCTTAACGATAAGTTATCTTACTGTACTTTTTATAGAAACGGGTACATATCAGCAAATGATACCTCATCTAATGGCAAATGATTAGTGTTATTCATTTACAGCATCAGAGTTTTGGAGATGTGTTGCTGGCTTTTAAGAAAATAACCTACCTCATTATATCCAATATTGCCGCTGGTAGCAGTATAAGGGCCAGCAATGCCTGGGCCGTAAGATGGTGCCTTGACTGAATTGACACTTGGATTCACCAAATTAAATGTATGACCGTAGAAAGGCAAGCCAATGACTAATTTCTCTGGTGGACATCCTGAAAAACGCAAATACTTAGATAGTTGGACAGATATTTTTGTACATTTAAATTCTTAACTTCTTAAGTACATTACAGTAAATGTGTTTTCTATAAATCATCGTATTCTAATACAATACAAAGGCTTCATAATTAAATAAAAATCATTAAATGGAACTCAAAAAAGATGACAATAATTCACTATTCTCTTTATAGGACAAATATACAAGATGTTTGGGGACTGCTCCCGAAAACGAAGACGAAGGTGGTAGTACTAATGACCTTTGATGAGGGGACGGAATAAAATTCGATCCTGACTACAAAATTATATTTTTAAAACGTTTTATTAGCGTTATTTCGCTCCATCATGTTAGTCCAGCTGTTTTTGTTATCATGCTTCATTGCTGGTACTTATTTTTTAGTAAAGTAATGTATTTTTTACGAAACTTTCGTTTCATTTAGCTGTACCTACAAGATGGTGCGTAAATAATGCTAATAAAAAGTGTTAAAAATATATCTTTTTTAGTCAGGATCGATTAATTTTACGTCCCATCATCAAAGGTGTCATTAGTACTAATACTCGTCTTCGTTTTCGGGAGCAGTCTTCAAACACCTGTATATTCGATGAATGCAATTGATAGATTTATTTTTATGTTAACTGAGTGAAAATCCAATATACTATTATCTACTTATTAATCTATTAGTTATATTTAAAACTGAATTATGAAGAATGCTCTGATTTAGGTACCTTGTGATAGCCAATACTGTACAGCGACATCTAGTGTATTCAAAGAATCCTTTGGTTTATTCTCATCTCCTAAGCCCTTATGAAGAGGTGCGTTGTGACCAGTCACTGATTCCCATGGCCCATACATATCATATGTCATTATAGATACAATGTCCAAATATCTGTTAACAGTACATTAGTTGTATTAAACTTATGTAGCATTATACAGGGTGTTTTTGGACTGCTCCCGAAAACGAAAACTGGTGATAGTAGTTATGACACCTTTAATGATGGGACGGAAATAAATTCGATCCTGACTATAATAAAGTCGTATTTTTAAAACGTTTTTATAAAGTTATTTACGCTCTATTATATTTGTACAGCTAAATGAAATGATAACTTCATAAAAAATAAAATAAAACCAGCAATGAACCGCAAATCAAAAACAGTTGATGGTCTGGATAAGTTGGGTGAATGCACGTCTTTGAAAGCCTGCGCTGACTTATACCCAGAAACTCGTTACATAAGTATCTAACGCTTTTTTGATCGATGGAAATAATTAAAGTATCTTCAATGACGGCCTTAGGCATGGAGAGATGTTTGTTTTCGTGAATTTCTCGCTAGATATCAGCGCGGGCCTCTCAAAGACGTGCGTTCACCCGACTTGACCAGACCATCAACTGTTTT
>JAOSYY010016631.1:0-16471 GCA_025727935.1 Hebomoia glaucippe
TCATGTCACAACTAGTAACGTATTGTCCAGACCCCTACCCCCCCCTTGATGCGTGACGTAATATGTGGACGACCCCTTAGTACTTATTCGATACAAAGAAAATGTTCATTCTAAAACACAAGACTTGGCTTTTAATGATTAAAAACAAAATTCACCTAAACTAGGCTGTGTACAATTTAAATGATTTTAAATTATACAAATATATTAGTACATTTCCAATAATGAAAAAACACTAGTCAACAATACGACAACAAAGATACTTAAAAGTATAAAAAATATTAAAAAACAGGAAGTACAAAAGCTATAACCAAATATTCCCTTTAAAATCGTTGTATAGAAAACAATAACTGATTTTTGTAGAATTCAAATACATTTTTATTGAATATATATACATGAACAGCTGTGGGTTACAGGATAGTTATAATCGCATGCCACTTTATAAAAATATAATTTTACTAATCAAGAACTGACGTAGACTGTAGAATCGCATAGGTATAAAGATAAACCTTTGTTATTGTCGGAATTCGTTATTTGCATGGAGGGTTTCAAAGCGAAATTGGATTGTTTCAAACGGATTCTGAAACGTGACCGCATTTGTTATATAAAGGGATGGAACATATGGGATAGGAGACATTCGATTTGTAAATGCAACTGTATTTACAAACAGCTTACAAGTCTTAGAAATACCTTTAAAGGATTAGGCTTAAACAAAACTGCATAGTTAGGATAAACATAATTTTAGTATGAATGTTGAAGATGAGAACCGAAGGAAAGCATATTTTAAGACTTTAAAAAAGAATTTATGAAGTGATAATTGAGACTACTTCATTATGTGCTTTATATATTGGAAAAGAGATAAGCATGTAGAAACAGACATAAAAACTTCAATCTAATATTATAAAAAGCCATTGAAACCGACAATAATACTGATGATAACCAATGGTTTTAATTTCGCATTTAACATTCAAATAAATGAGACATTATTCTTATAATTTCCTTTTCAATAAATTAATTCATTCAACACATTTAAAACGTCATTGGAAACTTGGCTGACGTCACTCTTACTCTGTATAGTGTCTTCAGAAAGTCTATTAATGAAATATTTTGTGCAAGAGGCAACTTCTAAATACCTAACAAACTGAAATTACTGTGAGAAATATACAAATTAGGTCTGACGAGTTAACGCAAGTGGAATGATCGTTATGTGCAATTTATACTTTCGTCTATGAATTTCCAAGTGGTCAAAACGCAACAAACGGAACATTATTATTTGCCACATGAATTGAATTTAATTGAACATTATGTTGGCTTCGTAGTTGCCCGTTGATGACTTACCAAAGTATTAAAATGCACGTAATATACTACAGTGTAGTATATATTACTACACCACAAGTACTCTTTATGATGAACTATAATGCTGTAATAGAAAATGAAAGGCATTCTTACCGAGACGAATAATTTCGTTCTACTAACCAAAATATTTGTGACGAAATACATATCACGGGCTTTTAACTTCGTCCGGTTTATGTAACGAAATTTACGCACTGTTGTTCTGACTAGCAAGAGGAATAATTAAACAATTTGGAACGAGAGATAAAATTGCTGTATACTATATATGTATATTATATACTCATAAACATTTTTAAAGAATACATGGTCGACATTTTCATTTATCCGAATTTTATAGACTAAAGTAGAAAATCGAATTACTTCATGACCTTTTTACAGATTAGTTGTGTTTCATGTTCCAACCGACACTTCAGTACGATATGGAACACCCTTCACAGACCAAAATGTAGATATCACTAGACCAAACGTGTAATTAGGATACATTAAATATACAAATTTCTCATAAAAACTGTAAGCACTAAATTATGTCTGGAGAAAAATATTAAAGTTTGTCTTGATGACGAATAAATATATCAGAACAATAGGATATCGAAATAGCCGCCCGTTGTCAAGGAGACTAAGTTTATTATTCTGTTTGACTTTGTTCTAGAACGTTATACGTTACAAATTGTACGTGGTTTATGCTAATTGTAAATATGACCATGTAAAATTTTCTTCTTATAAAATAAGTGTATTTTTCAAATTTTGAAACAGATAGATTCACTACCTTATTACATAGGCAATAGATTGTAAATTCATTTATGTGTTCACCATCTGCCACTAAGCTGTATTGAAGAGGAATTATTCATTCTGAAAGCATGTACCAATGGTCCAACAGCGCGTTATGACCGTGTATGTAGATTTAACAAGTGTGATTCACCAAAATTTATAAATCAACGCGACAGACTCAAAAATGTCTACTATATGCTATATAAAATATACTCAAGTATATTCACAATAAATATTACGATAACATTAAACCGAGAAAACCTGACTTGAATATTGTGCCTTAATCACCCTTTTATGTCGTATTACCTTGGTCCACTTGGCTAAGGTCACTGATCAGTCTCGTGATGTATCAGTGGTTGAAGGCTTGGTAACTGACCTATTGTTATTGAAAAGTAGAGAAAATCATTTTTCCACAGAGTTTCTAAAAACAAAAGTCTTTAATGTATGAGATATGGTAATATATATTCATTTTTTCTTAATTATTAGTTCAAGCATTCGGAGTCTAACCCAACCAATATTATAAACGCAATAAGTGAGTCTGTTTATTTTTTCTGCATCGCCACAATAATGCCGACGACATGCAGAATTTGATAACAAAAAAATCAAGAGTAACTCGAGCACAGCGGGAGGTAAAATAAATGTGTAACATATGCGATAACGAAACCTGTTACGGTGTGTATCATTTAAGATGCACCATCTCTTGGTGCACACACCGTTAAATCAACGAATCTAACAAAAACATTGAAATTCTTCTAAACCTTGATTTTAAATTATTTTGAAAGTACTAGTAGACATTAAAATATCCAGAAATGTGTATAGATCGCGAAAATAATACATTTTCTATTTGGAAATAGTATAATAAAATATATAATTGAAACGAGAAACTAAAAAAACACGAGAATTTATAATATCAAAAACAGAAAATAATTAGTTTGAATACGTTCATAAAGTGCTTATAAAAACTAAAACAGAGACATGTCACCGGAGAGACAGGAACTTGGTTTACTTTTGGTAATTGATTTAAAAAAAATTAAATGTTAAAGTAATCTTATTACAATAAACCAGCCAACAAATAAAAATGTTTGTTGTTTTAAAGGCTAAGAGATTAATTAAATATCTGTACCAACTGTTTTATATTAAATTTTCTTCTTAAGTTTATATAATTAGCGCTGTCAGTAACAGGGCTTTAGTAAATACTCGTAAATTGAGGTTTATTTTCAGATTCGGAGAAAAAGCGGAGTCCATAAAGTAACTGCAACTTCAATAAATGACGTTAAAAGTATATGTGCTTTTTATGTCTTAAGTAATTTAGTGTATGTAAATTCGTCCGTGTTAATTCGATACATAATACATTTTTTATGGAAGAAGGCAAACAAACATACTATATCCGACGCATTACACAAATCGCAAATTTGAGTAACACAAAGGGAAAATTTGAAAAATTGAGTAACATTACATCTACAGAATATAGAGAAATAATTATGTCACTGAAGTATGGTCAATTGATCATTAAATAGGAACGTAAAATCGACATTGTGTTATTAACTGTCTGTGATTCGTTGTTGTTAAATAAAACATGGAATTCTAATCTTCCTCCAATCTTTTACTGCCTTTAAAAAACCCTTGGAAGTAAGTCGCTATATGTCATTGAATTCAAAACAAGAATATTAATAAGAAATATATTGCCAAGTTGTGGAACCAGTTGTGAAGATCCTAAAAATAGCTGTAGCACAGTTTCTAAACAAAAATATTTATCTAATTTTAAAAGTTCAGACCATGACTGACGTAAATACCACATACATCTATAAAAGAAAAACTATTTTTCTTAATCCATATTTTTGACACACTGTTATCTAAACGTTATCTACGTACTTGAAATAAATTAATTGTAATATATATGCTAATCCACACCTTTATACCCAAGAAAGACAGTCAATGTAAGACTTCAGTCATTAACAACATGCAAATTATATGAATCTATTGGCCTTGGTGTGTACAGTGCCGATGCATTTGGCTGGAAAGTGAATATTTTAGCAACTCAATGATTAATAGTAAAACAACACACCGCTAATTAACACCAGACTGGATTAATTCCTTATAACTCTCTATATACATAACTGAACCATGGTTTGCTATGTCAGTACTGTTATTATTTTCATAGTAAAAGCACTCGACGATTAAGTGAAATTAATAACTCGAATATATGAGATCGGTAACATTAATTAAGTTATTATTTTTGTAAATCTATAAATATTGGTATTAGATATACATATGTTGTCTTTTCGTAGCAGTAATTTAATTAATATTTACATGAAAAGTATTTTTTCGTTTTGTTCGTTGTCTCGTAATCACCTTTATATTTCGTACGAGCCTGACTTTCATTTCTTGAATAAATTTTTGATTGCGACTTTTCTGTTATTCCTTGAAAATCTTTTCTGGATGGAAATACCTATACATATTTTCATATTAATTATAATTGGTTCATTTCAAATTGTCTCCAAATACATTCAGCGTTGGTGACAGCCCAAATAATGTAGGAATTATTCTTAATTTAAATAAGCTTTTCACAAATTAAAACAAATGGTGCGAAAATTTACAACTAGTTTAAACTCGTTTATTGTTCGGAGTAATCTTTATTATAACCTCCACAGATAAGAGAGATTCTTTAATTTAGTTCTCTGTGATTGTTATTAACGTTGTGACTATACATGTTGATTTTACCATGCAAAATAATAACTATTCTATATATGAATTCGTGTGGTCGCCAACATGCACTTCCACCTCCAACCGTGTAGTTTTCATGTTATTTATTTACAGATTAGTTAAGGTCTGTGGGCCATCCAAATAAACATTCTATTTTTAACTGTAATGGTCAGTTTTCAAATTCGTAGCCAGTGATTCTAAATATAACGTTTTAAATCATCACAATATGTTTATATCCAATATATTTTAATTATTCACGAAGCAAGAAATAATATTACTTTATCGTTTATTATTTTTCCCAGTGACTGTGACAAATTGTACCACATAGCCCATATAATATATAACTTTAGAGATTCTCCAAGCTGAACTTGAACCTCCGTTATTCATGTATATTTTCCAGGCCACGTAGAGCTCAAATTGTGTATTCCCATATATCTCCTTGATTTGAATTTACAACCGGTTTCCGTCGAAACTTAGCTTAAGTTAGAAAACTGGCCTTATTATAAGTTCTTTAGATAATAATCGAACAAAACACTTTATTATCTCACTAATCTGAATCATAAGAGGCTCATATAAAATACGCACTAACTGATTTACAATGGATGATAACACTGATACTTTCAAAGGATGAAGTTGAATAGAAAAAATACATGCCAATATTATTATTATCTATTATGACATCTAAAATATTTTCTATAAACAAACGGTTTTAGCCTTTATTAGCTCTTATTATTTCAAAGATTTGAATTATTGCTTATGATAATTATAAGGGTAATTATTCAAGATTCGATAACTTAGTTGCAATATAATCTATTGCAATCATATTAAAGTCGGCATGCTCGTTTGAAACTGAGTATCATTTTTACAAATTAAAATATTTGTTTGGGTGAAAATTTAATCTTTTACAAATTCCCTTTTTGTTTTACGAAATCGCTGTCCTATCCGTATAATCAAGCCTCGAAGTTAATGGAGTTAAATGATTTAATTTATTATGATCTCATGATATACGGTTTTTAACTTGCGTGGTAAAAATACAACAGGCTGTATAAACTCTTTGTTTAACTACACCTGATGACTGTTGATAACAGATTCCTTCGTGATAAGGCCTCAATATACATCACTAATTACTGACAGCGGTAAGTGATTTTCTTTATTATGTACAACTTAATAGAAACAAACCTTTGAAAATTAATCGAAATAAGTATATTATTTTTATAAAGACTAATGCCATATTTTCTGAAAAATTCTGATCTGGATAAAATGTTGAAAGTGCACAAACGTCCAATGTTTTTAAAACGAATAAGACTTTCTGTTTATTTTTTATAAAACAACCTTGTGTAAATTAGAATCAACAAAAGCCATAACAGTTTTCTTGTGTGATCAAAACTTGTATTGGAAGAACTATTAATAACATGCTCAACAGAATACAACATTTCACAAATGGAACGTTCATATTATTAAATTGTATTTTTCCTGCATTAGAAAATTGAAATTAATAAAAATATGCCAAGAGCAATGTTATTTGCTTAGTTACAAGGTGTTTCACTCGCGTACACTGTTACAAACAACTTATAAAGTAGAATTGTATTCTTGAAAAGTAATACTAACCGTGCTACAGTACTATAAGTATGTAATTTACCTTGTTATCAGTCAATTAGATGATTCAATAATTATTTTATTTTACTAGCCTATCTTTGTTTTAACACGAGTTTATTTGTATTCATTAAAAATATTTCAGGTTGAGGAAATATTCTGAAATTCCAAGAAATATAAACAAATGTTTGACAGATGAATTTCTACATTTTTTAATCACTTGTTATTGGACATTAGGACAATTATGATGGAGTTGCAATGAATTGTATAAGAAAATACGCATACATTTTATAAAATTTGCTTTTTTCTATACTTGATTACACAGTTGGTTACAATTTCGTTTCTAAATGATATTACATACAAGGTATATATTTAAAGGTAAACATTATTTTTATATACAAATATAAAAATAATGGCAATTACATTCATTTCTGTTTATCTTTATAAATACGTAAATCATAATTTAATACATTCGGTATTGTAGAGGTTGAAAATGAAGGAGAATAGTTTGTTTAAAACCAGTAGCAAAATATTTAATGAAATAATTAAATGTAACAAGAACTCCGCTGTTCCCCTAACCGGCATTTTAAAACAACATTTTGTATTCTGGACGCTCAACTTAAGATTTTTGCTTGAGGAAAACTACTGATCTTGAGGAATGGCAGTCATAATTTTTCATGACTTTCTATAACTTTTGGGTTTAACTTAAGGATATGTAATTTATTTATTCGAAACGATAATAAAACCACAAATTTTAACCAGGATTAACGATAATTGACTCCTTATTGATTTCTGTTACCTTTAAGTGGTAAGGGTGGTCCAACGCAATGATTTTTTTGACAATATATTTTTTTAAAGATGTGGCATTAAAAATAAACACAACCCTAAACTTTTATCCTTTTACCACCAACCTATAATTTTGAATAACGATACATAATTTTAAAGAAGTTTATCTGTGGTTTCTACCTAATAAAAATAAAGCTGTGCGCAATCATATGAGACTACTCTTATGATTCACAGCATTCTACAGCTTTTCGTAAGCACAGCAGATGGAAGAGACGAAGAAAATGGCCCTCTTATATACTCACAAGATATTGTATTGTTTAATATTCTTTATTCTATACAAGCGAGGTTTTATTAATAGTACTATTATTTTACTATAGATAGTATTCGTGGCGATGCAGATTGTAAAGTAGCAGAAGAAACTCTCAAGAGCCATTGAACTTGAAAGAAAATGGAGAAAATGACCATGGGACAAGAGAATGGAGTGACGCCGATCCGCACCACAGCGGACCCTTACAGTTCGAAGTAAGAAATAAATCTATAGAAGAAAACATTAAATATCTTTTTAATGCTCCGTTAGGATATTGCTCACTTAACTCATTAATATTATTTATATTTGTAAGGAATCTTTCGAAATACACTTTGTTATTTTCAATTATTTCTTACTTCTAAAAAGTTTTCTGACAATAAACAAGCAAATTGGATATAAATCTAACTTTTTCCAATTATGAACAGATGAATTGATCCTATTTTTATGTAGAAATTTGTTGCTAGTACTCGTACCCATGGAAAAAATATTACAATTTGCTTTTATAGCGCTCATTAATACCTACATATAAATACGTAAAACTAATACGTCTAATTGTAATATCTAAATACCAGTTTTATTTAAATATGAAATAACATGCGATACTTATAATAGAAATACAATTTTTACAGTTTATTTTTGTACTCTCTTTCGGTTAATTTCTGAAACGGCTGGACCGATTGTTATGGGACTTTTTCTGGCAGGTAACTGAAGTTATGACGCATGATATAGGCTAATATCAATACATAATATAATATGTAAATACAGTGACAACGTGGGTAAAACCATGATTCACCCCAAGTTTTTATAATACAATATAATGAAGACCACAAACAATGAAATTATTAAAGATAATAACTTTGTTAAATCAATGTTCATACTTTATTTATTATTTGTGGGTATAACGTCGTAACTACATGTAAGGTATAAGAAAATAAAATATATTTAATTGATTCATTACGCATATACTTAGGTTAAGAAAGTTGTGTAATTGCGGTAACAGTAATAAGCCACCTTCATTATTTAAAAAAGACGTGTCTTCTTATACAGTAACACGGAAGATTTATTCGCCTAAAGAAAGACGACTGGAGGATGTCAACTTGATTTGCTACATGCAATTGAGGACATAGGAGTTTCCTATAAATTTTTAACGTAAACATTTAAGGAAATTAGTGAAAACTTACTTTTTGATATCATAAATCGTCATCATTGAAAAAGATTGGCATGTGCAATTATTAGACACTGATGTAAATATAAAGTTATAAAACCGACGTCTACGAAAAATCAAAAGAACATTATTCCTTATAGATAATAAATAAGTATTTATGTAAAAAATAGTATCTCTTTTATAAAAAAATAGCAGTGTCTTGCTCAATGAATTTGTAAGTATATATGTACGTATATCAGAAATAATTTACAAAATTTCTGTATAGATGTTTGTTCCGGTTAATCTTTAAGACGGCTGGACTGATTTTGACGGAACTTGACTGGTAGATAGCTGATGTTAAAGCACGTAAAATAGGCTTTCATTTCATCTTCAACATAATATTCATTACCACCATTATCGGCATCATAATATGTACATAAAATTAAAGCGATTCCAACCGCAGGACATCGCGAGTACTAAATATAAAATTAAAATACTAACGAAATAATAATAATACTTACTAAAAACAAAATTTATTGACAATTGTACGAGTAATATTACCGACCAAAGTAGAGCAGTATACCTATTATAGTTACAAGTTAAAAAATAAATAAAATCACTAATATACTAAATGTACACGTTTTAGATGATGCAATAAAAAACAATTGTTTCGTCACGTTAAACGTTAAATTGGGATCAATTTCATTTGTTGACTCAATATCGATATTATATAGTCGCAAGAAATGATAAGTGTTGACAAAGCCACTGGAAAGAATTAATAGGAGGTCGTTATTTTTAAGCGGGTCGTATAAAAATACTTTTCACATTGACTTCTATATTCCATATCACTTATGGAAACTAGAATGTATCTACGGAATTTTCACGAGTGAGACTTTTTCTCTTAACATTACATAATTTTATAAAATAAATTAAGAATAGATACTGCCCATTCTCAATTATAAAACAAATTCAAAATGACATTCTAATTAATTGTTTGAAAATCAGCATAATAATTACAAACAATAAATTCAATAGTTGTCTGTTTCTTATATTTTTAATAAAAATTTAATGCTTGTTTAGTTTTGTCTTTGCAGAAAACTTAACGTCCGGCAATGTAATTTAAAATGCATTTACAAAAACCACGGAGTTCATAACAGCTGTAATATTTCATTCACATTTTCATGATATTATTAAAATATGTTAATGTTTGTGCAAATCAGGCCTAGAGTGACGAATGAAATCGATCCTGACGGTACAAGGAAGTTAATTTAATTATTAATTAATGTTTTTACACTTTCGTATATTTCGTTTATTGAAAAGGCGAAAATATTTTTTTAAAAATAATCCATAAAATGATCGTTGCAGTTATATTAGTAGATATAGAATATATATTTTTTTCAATTATAAATAAATTTTATAGTTGAAAAAAAAAATAAAATAGTGACTAAATTGTGGAAATACTATTTTTAATTATTGATTCTTTTATTTCATAATAATGCTAGAGGATTTTTTAATTTATTCCTTCCACAATCGCTTAAAAGGCTACTTAAGTTTGACGAATTCAATTATTTATTTTCTAGGATAGAACTGACTAGCAATGGCTCTAGAGAAGATTTGGACCCATACATACCGGCGCGTAATCGACCACTGCACTCTAATACATCGTAAGTGCACTTTGCTTACAGTCCTTTTCAAATTCCAAGTCAAATATCAATATAAGTTCAATTTGTATCTTCAGTAGACATAAATAAAATAAAATGGAACTTTGGTATAGTTACATTTAAGCCCTTTTCTAAATGCTTGTTAAAGTACATTTTAACAGCTTTGTTTATTTCGATGCGAGTGGCCATATAGTGACGAAATTTTTCCTTATCACAATAGTAGTACCACTAATTATTTTTATAAAAGGGTTTTGCAAAAAATATAAAAATTTTTGAATTTCTGTATTCAGTTTCATTGTCGAGTGAGATTTGTGAAGCTTTTGAAACTTAAATTTATATACAAATTTTTCTTAGTCTTCTGCGACATGTACTTTCTTATATATACGAGGAGGGATCAAAAAGAAGGGAGAATGAGATAAAATATAATGACTATTAATAAGTTAATAATTTATGTTTTAAACGGTCTACGAGTCTCTATACACACCGATTCTAGAGCTTTTCTAAGGCTGGAGCCCTTTAAAAAAAAGTTATGTCTTGGTCCTCCAAAAAACATGTTAAAAATATGTCGATCTCACTTCTTTTTGATCCCTTCTCGTATAATTATTATTTTACTAATTGTATCTAATCGCTAATCGGCAAGAATCATGAAACTCGAAATAGCATCAAAATTTAAAATAGATAGAAATATGAACGATGATAACGTACGTACTTGAATATCGCGTCTATTAGATGCTCTTGGAGACATCGTATAATAAATACCCTCGATAACTCTTCTCATCTCTAATAAAGCGACGTCTAAAGCTTTGGATAGAGATAAGCAAAATAACAAATTCAGTAAAAAATTAAAAAAAAAATAAAGTCGTTAAAAATTATTATTATTAAAGGAAACATTACTTTTAAAGATTTAAATCACACATGAATTGAGATAGTCTTTAAAATTCCAATTCAAATACTGAATAAGTACCATTGTAAAAAGATTTACTTGTAGCGAGAAAATGTAAAATTACAGTATTAAAGGTTGTTACTGTTATTATATTATAAGAGTTTTTAATCGACTTCTTTTCCTAGTAAATATATTTTCATTAACATTGCTTTCTTGAAACATGTAACAATTGATTCACAAAAACTGATCTAGAGATAATATATAAGTTATACTTTATATATATTAATATGAACCAAATAACTGTGGCGGATACATACAAACCATCTGTAATACCCCATTACACGTTTTGTATAACTCAGAACTTACATTGATGACTACCTACACATAATTTTAAGTACTTTACTTAATTAGGTAATTAACAATTTAATGTTGAAGGTTGTCTAGAAATTTTGTTACTGACAACAGACTAATAGCCTATTCTGCGTTTAAGTACAAATTCTGAATTTAATGTTTAAAGCATAAAAATATTATTAAGGTTACTAGGTTTGCAATTTGTGTAAGTCTTAGTAATGGGTAAGAATAAGATTATTTAATACAACTTCCGTTAATTTTGACATTGAGTCGTATTACATTCAAGTGTATGTATATTTTAATAAAATTATAAACGCGACAATTTGTATGAGCGAGTATGGAGCGTAAATATAAAACATAATTCAAAATGATGTTTTGGCGTGGGTGATACCACGGGGCACCACTAGTATTTTATAAAATCGTAAAGGTATTATACTCGTACGTACACTAATAGCTATATAAGTTAACTATGTGTGTATGAAAGCATTGGTGGACGTCACACATATAATAAAGTGGAAAGCCGTAATCTTTACGTACCGACTTCTAGCGCAAAAGGCAAAATTTTTATATGTACGCGTATGTGCGTATGTACGATCTTTATAACTATCTAGCGGTTGGTGAGTTATCACTATTTTGTCAGGTTCATTAACCTTTGTTCATAGAGGAAAACGTTCTGAGATTAATTATGTAGATTTCGACTACAGGATCTGAATTTGTAACTGAAAAATAAATTAATATGTTAATAGTACATAATTGTTTACTGTTTAAGATTTAGTGTCTATCATAAATAGAAACACTATAAATGACATAGACCATGTAAATGACGATAAGATATTTCAGTCGGTAAACTCTTTTTCCTTTACGTTTGAAAAACATGTTAAAGATTAACTAAAATATATTTAGAATTCTATATTACAATTTTCAATAAAATTAAATATTTTTCAGGAGTTTCGGAGCTTTGGCTCACCTGTTAAAAGCATCTCTTGGCTCTGGAGTGCTGGCAATGCCGTTAGCCTTCAAAAATGCCGGTCTTCTGGTCGGCAGTGTAGGCACCATTGTAATTGGAGTAATTTGCTGTCACGTCATTCACATCTTGGTAAATACATTTCTTCTTCTCATCAACACATATTTATATTTATCGAAATTTCAATATTTATTAAATTAACCTTTAAGATTTAGGGATGTTTGTTAATTTTTTTATTTCAGCTTTATTTTTTATATCGTTGGCTGTTCTTAGATAGATTATTTCAATGAAGCAAATTCTTAATTAAGAAATTTTACAAGATAAGAAACTGAAAAGAAAATGGATAACAAATCAAACTCTGACTTAAAATTCGAAACTTTATTATAGGTTGAAAAATTGACGAAATAATTGTTAAGTGCCCCATTTAAAAAGTCGGTATTAACGTCAAAGCCCCCGTATTGATGGAGGCCATCATAGTTATAAGTTATAAACAACATAGGTTGTTGTTCTGAAGTTCTTGTATCTATAAAAACTTCAAAAGGAAATTCAGGTGACATTACATTATGTCGTCTACTCACATTTATTTAAATATTCAATTGTTTAATTTAGAGTAGATATATATAACGTGAAGGAAAGGAAAGATAAGATACGTTAGGATATTGAAACAAATATAGAAATAGAAAGTACATTTATAACAAATTGCAGTTTATATGAATCAAGGGTATATTCTCTAAGCTGGCCCTAGCCGCTAAAGATCTTACTATCCGTTAGAAACTATTTAAAGCTCTATTACGTGCCTGCACGATTTAAAATTGCATACATAGCTGTCTTAAACTTTATATAATATTGCTATCAAAGAAAAATTAACTTTGTCGCTAGCCATATAAGATTTCAAGTTTTGTCAAATATTTCATATAGGGTATAAACCTCCTTCTAAATTATACTTTCCCTTTGCCTTCGTCACAACAATACCTAATTTGCGAAGACTTTTCTTTATGAGACTTTCATTTATGTTACGTAAGCATTACTGAGGGTTTTATAATGTCGCCTAAATTTCGTTTAATAATAAAATAACTATCACTGCGGTTAGATAATGTGTTCTGTGGTTAAGTTAATTTTTAGATGTAAATGCTGGGTATTTTGCGATAGTCATTATAATGTGTCATTTGGTATTTTTCATTATAATTTGTCAGTTGGTAACAAGTTCTACATGTTACAGGTGAAAACGTCCCAACAATTATGTGTGGAAGTTAAGAAACCATGTTTAGGATACGCGGACACATGTGATCTGGTATTTCAAAATGGTCCCAAGCCTGTGCGAAGATTTGCCCCTCATGTCAGGTAAACATATCATTTATTAACAAAATTTATTTTTGCATTTTCATGCCTTCCATATTGTTTAAATAGATTTATTCTATTTATTTAAGATTTATATTTCAAAGTTAATGTAAGTTCCAATGACTTTGTGATCAAATTATTATATACATTCCCGAAGACAATTTGTATAAAATATTTGAAGATATCAGAAGCTTCTAAGTTACTTCATTCTAGTCTTGTAAACTTCATAGTTTTAATATATTATAATACATACATATAACATTTTATATAATAATATTTTATTAACGTGGGCTAATTATTGATACTACAATTAAAATAAAAAAATCAAATATCCAATATAAGAATTATTTTTGTGCTGTTTCACCAGAGGACTTGTATAGAAACGTAGATACACCTACAGAATACAGTTTTTTTTTTCAGAGAGCTAGCAGATTGGGCGTTGGCTGTGACACATTTGGGAGCATGCTGTGTTTATGTGGTTGTCATATCGGAATCTTTTAAACAGGTAATTGGTAGTAATATATATAGAGAAGCGATATAATTTTATTAAGTGGCGAATAAGTTATTTATATTAGATACATGAACTGTAGATATTACAATGAAAAAATAGTACAAGATGAATTTCTTATTTCCCATGGCAACTTGTTTCATGACTGCGAATTAATGAAGTCTTAAAAGGGTAGAGCGATGGAGGCTTACTATAAGTCTTAACTTCGATAATAGTATTATATTGCTATCGCTTGAATTTTGCAAGTAGCGGTGCTCCTCGGTTTGGATCGTGTAACATAATCTTTATAAATGTCTTTCTATAAAATTATATTAAAATCCTATCAGCAATTTATGAGTAAAAGAGTAATAAACATTAATATAAAATGTATTCACGAACTTTTACGTTTATAATTTTAATGAAGGATAAACATATAAGTATTAAAATCAACAACACAATTACAGCAATGTTTTGTTCAAATTTAACCGATTATACTTCGTTAACTATAAAATAAACAAAATTTTCAGATCTCCGATGAATATGGAGGTCCCAAATGGTCTGTCTCTGTGTTCTGTGCATTTACACTGGTCATCCTCATACCATTGAATCAGATAACAAAACTCAAATATTTAGTGCCATTCTCAGCGATTGCAAACTTTGTTTGGCTCGCATCAATTTGTATCTCCATTTACTACTGCCTCAGAGACCCACCACCACCTTCCACGAGAAATATGGCTACCTCGATAGCTGGGTTACCAAACTTTATCAGGTAATCACGTAATTATCAATTCCTAAATCTTACTTTAAAGTATAAACGATAAAAGTCGATAACTTAGGTGTATAAGAAAAACAGATTAAGCGGGCCATAGTTAATAATTCTTAGACGCTACAAAAATCAAATCAAATCAAACATTGGGTCTTCAAAGTCAAAGAATACTATATAGTATAGAAGATTAAAATCCCTTTTTTGCCTTATTCTTTAAATTTAATTTACTAATTCCCTAAACGTTTGATGAAAAGAATTCTATACACGTCCCTGTTTTAAGAAAGACAAAAAAGCTAATTAAATCACACACAAACTATAATTCACGTTAATGTCATTCCTTTTAATAGCTATAATTAAATTCTAAAATTTCTTTATTTGATTTACATAGCTATACAATTTAATATTTTAATGGAAAAGGTCAATTTGAACAGAATATAAATGAGACCTATTACCCGTAATTCCGACTAATTGACAACTGCTGTTTACTTATTGACTGTCTTAATTCATTGGTCGACCATAATTTAAAAAAATCATGAATATTAATTACCAGTGTCATTGAAAACCAAGACATATTTTGAACTAGAGCTGGCAACTGGTTGAGAAATCATATATTATACTTAATGGGCTAAACCGATCAGGTACTTGTTTATGAAATGTTCATTACATTTATTAAATACGGGTAAAACATGGTTATTGATATACGAGTATTACACATAAGACAAGAAGATTCTTTGATACTTCATGAAACAAATATTAACGACTCGGTTATCCAGTTTAAATTTTCATGGCGATAAGTAAAAATCTTTCTTGTAGCACTTGTCTATTCGCGATGGAAGGCATTGGTGTAGTAATGCCGATAGAGAACGAAATGACGAAACCGCAACAGTTCTTGGGTTGTCCCGGAGTCCTGAATATTGCTATGAGCGCGGTAGTCGCGTTGTATGCTTTTGTAGGCTTCTGCGGCTACCTTAGCTTTGGAGAGTCAGTGAGAGGAAGTCTCACCCTAAACTTGCCGAAGGATGAAATGTATGTACTTAAAAATATCCTTAAGAATATTTTGAAACCAACGCTATTTCTTAAGTTTGCAAAATTATTCGATAGACCTTATTCATGTAGTTCTAAGTAATTTGAAATCTTAATTTATATTGTATAAAATAGTGCGCCTTACTGTAAATGTCAATATTAATAATCTGTTATTTATATTTAATCTAAAGGTCTTGATTTATAAAAATTATAGAATTATTATAAATCAAGACAGCTCTAACTCATCTGTATATGCGTGTCTTAAAAGGATGTCTGATAAATTATAAAAAGATAAATATATTAACGGATTGGAGTTGAGAAAGACATGCGTGCATTCTTAACATAAC
>JAOSYY010016642.1:4476-17580 GCA_025727935.1 Hebomoia glaucippe
TTAAAGTATATAACCTTTTTTAAAAAAATAGTATATATAAAAACTTCTTTAGAAACAAAAAACTAAAAATGCAGTCTTTGTCATAATAGATAATACAATTTACGAAAATGTTTTATTATCTATACAGTGGTATAATAACATTAATACAAAGATACGAATTCTCTTTGAGAAATTAAACTATTGGTTTAAATTCATGCAGAAATAGTTCTACAAACTATCCATACTCAGTTAAGCCTTACGGACGGTTAGAGCTTAGGCCAGATGATGAATTTCCGAGCCTTTAAAACAATATCTGCATATTCGAACCCTACTCAAAGCCAAAACAATTAAAAAAGCTTCATATTCAAAATGAAAATGCATTTCTGGTCATAGCTATTTTTAAAGGTAGGGTTGCCGGCGTTATTTCATTTTTCAAAATTTAGTTGTGAGTGTGATACTTGGATTCTATGATTGATAAAAAAATGTTATTATTCAGATATTTTCCGTACGGGCATGAGATTACGATGAAACTTTTTACAGTTATTGTTAGCATTTGATATACAATATAACAAACATATAGAAAGTTATTATGTAGTAAACAAAAAATAACCATATATACTAAAACTGTAGATGGCAAACATAAGAACGTAAAAATGATTATTTTGGGTTGAGATGAATAATTAAATTCTATTCGCCTTAGGAGCGGCCATAGGACCTTGTGAAGGGCAGAATTGTATTTCTAAATCCCAGAAATACTGATAGAACTTCTCTTAACTCATTGCTAAACGATGTTCTGTGGCCAAAACATCATTTAAACTTATAAAAACAAGAGAACATCCTTACTAACCGCATGCATATCTATAATATGTCATGTGTTAATGTCTAAGCATATTTACATGGTTAGGGAAACTGCGTGACGTCACCCGATAATACTATCGTTCAACATACTGTAAGCCTGCATAAGTTTCATATATTATTTGGATTTACTTATTGCAGATATGAAAAATCGAGCACTAGACGCAATAATCGACTTGTTACTAGGTAAAATAGAGCATTAAGTAGAGATAGTTCTGTGTTTGTTTTTCTTTTTTATTTCGAGTATTCTCAAATTCATAGGCTGAAATCGAAATGCGTATAACAGTTCAAGCTTCTCCATCAATGAATGGTGCGACGTGATTTGGATGGATATTATAAATTATTAGGAGTTACTCCCACGTCACTTAATAATCGAATGTCTGTGTTTCTGACACTCAACCAGCCACTAGCAACCCGTGATCGAGACAGAACAGAAATTACGTATTTTTAAATGCAACTGCGTTCAGACCGGGACTCGAACCCGGTGCACTGGCATCGCGGTTGCTTTACCCAACTGCTAGGCTACAGAACCCACAAGGTTGGCATTTGAAACCAATTATATTAAACGTCAACCCAATTAGTAAACTTAAGTAGCTATTACTCGAGAAGAAACCCCTTCTGTACAGAAAAATATGAAATACGAAATATGTCCCGAAAACCCACAATTAACATGAGTCGTTGACATGTTTATAAAAATATACAAAAGAGAAACGTTGCTGAGTTTGCGGAATAAAATTTTTATGAACATCATCTTTATAAGACTCTGGAAGATTTCATGTAATGACGGCTCGGCAAGGCTTTCATTTCGAGTAACGAAGCCTTTTGATTGAAAATATTTGGGATTGAAAACGAAGGTTGTAACCTATTTCTTATTTAAAATTTGAAAGAAAACTCTTTCAATACATAGAATGAGTTTCGATATCTGTAACTAACATTACGCGCAAAAAATGTTAAGAAAAATCTGATATTTATTAGAAAAAGTATTTCAAGTTATGAAGGTACTTAAGAATATTATTATGGTGTGTGTTTAATCATCGAGCGTCTATGACAACGTTAATGGGAGTAGAGGAAGCGAAAGGAGTTCAGGATCGTAGCAGTAGGAAGTCGTAGTCGCTGCCTATCCTTACGGGAAGGAGGCGCGATTATATGTATGAGATAAAACTCTCTTACATCTGAGCTATGATAACAGGCAAATAGTTCACAACGCCAGTCATATATAATGTAACCAATAAATTATCTTTATTCCTGCAAATACGCTAAGCGGTGTCCATATTTTTATACTAAATGTGACAACGTTGCAAGAAACTTTTTGAAACGGAAACATTATTTGTACAGCTACGTTTTCCAGTATATATTGTTTAGTATGCAAGAGCGGTATCCGCGAAATTTGCACCAAATTACCGCAGCAGATGTTCGTAAAATATGTAGTTAATTCTTGTTGCCATGCTAAGCTTATTAATTAATTATTACAATTAAATTTTGCACAGCGATAATGAAGCTTGGAAAATCTAACTAAATGTATTACTGGGATACTATATGCAGGAAATCAATGTATATAAGTGTATTGCATATGTAACCATTGGCGAAAAAAATGTTATTAATGACCTGAACAAATCTTTATATACTATATCTAAAAACTATTTCGTACTTGTCATCTTATATGTAAGGTAAATATCGGAATGAGACCATTTACTTAGGTGCTACAAGGCTGCAAACAGACAGACAAACATACCTAACGCCACTCTTTTTACCTCGTAGATTAAAACGGAATAGAAATGTACTCATACAGAAGTTTTACAAATAGACAAATTCTTAATTGTGGTTTATAGTATTAACTGTTTCTTTTGATTTTCTAATCATTAATCTTATATAAATTACGGTAATAGATATATTTTATTACGACTACGGCTAGCAAGAAACATCGGATTACATTTCAGTAAATAATTAAAATTCAATCATGATACAAATTTAATATTCATTTAGTATAATTGAACTAAACAATGCAGTAATTTAGTAGACCAGTGACGTAACAGGTCTAATTAGTGGCGAATCATTTATCTTGATACGAAAGATGCGCCAGCGCCATTCGCTTTAATTTATTAAAGCATGTTAATATTGTTTAACGATTTTTAAACGAAGTAAAATTTATGATTTTTTGTATAATTTTTTATTATACAATATTAAACGATAACATCTATCATCATCAATTATTAATTTATCATTTAACTTTATGAAGTATATTTCCTTATTTAATACGTTATGAACTACATAATTAAAATTTGCTAATTGTATTATGTAATTAGTTTCTTATATAATATAATAAATAATTCTACTTATATAGGCTGTTTGGAGACTCCTCCCGAAAACGAAGAAAGGTATTTATGACTCCGTTAATGAAAGGACGGAAAAAAATTCGAACCTGACTAAAAAAAAATTATATTTTTAAAACGTTTTATTATCGCTATTTCGCTTCATGGTTTTATACTAGCTGTTTTACTTATCATGATTCATTGCTGGTTCTTTTTTTAGTAAAGTAATCTATTTTTTATGAAACTATGGTTTCATTGGGCTGTACTTTTAAGATGGAGCTTAAATAATGCTAATAAAAAGTGTTAAAAATATGTCTTTTTTTAGTGAGCATCTATTTTTCCATTCCTTCATCAAAGATGTCATTAGTACTATCACCCGTCTTCGTTTTCGGGAGCAGTCTCCAAACACCCTAAAAACTTTACACCTATTGGTTTGAATTAATTTGGGTTTCAATGAATTGTTGGGGCGAGATAACAAAATGTTTTCGCAAGCGAGAATACGGTTCTCCAATAGTAATCTCTCTTCCAAGACCAGTAGATCTAGAAAACGCGTTGCCAACCTTAAGGCCTTATTACATCATTTTTAGTAACGTTCCGCTGCCGGTCGTTTTTATTTCATTTCAAGTTTTCGTAAATTTTAAGACAGAATTCGAAACTCGAGCACTTTTCCATTTATGTACGGATCGTCTATTTCTTCCCTTTGATCAAAATAATAATGATTGACATCTGTTATTGGCCGGCTAATGATACGTGGTATCAGCTACGAGCAAATGACTTTGGTTCTCATATACCGACTACTTAAACAATAATATATATTGAAACATTTCTCAAATGGCTTATAATAAAAACACATTATATCATACCGACCTAAAATCACTTTGCCCTGTAATCTTCCGCGAACCACCTTCATACATTCTAAAGCACTTTACCTGATCGGTATTGAATTGTAAAGCATAAATTATACGGACATAATGGATTGCCGCAGACTTAGTTTACGTTCAAAAAACCTCAGGCTTGGCGCGGTGCCAAGCCAGTACATTGTATGTAATGTTATTATCGAATACTGAGAGACAGTGTTCTTATGGAAACTATTTATAGATAATAGAATATTGAAGTTCAAGTTTACTCCCGACGAATCGAATTTCGCTTAACGGAATTCAAATAACTGGTAATTTAAAAGTGTTACGTTTTTCAGCATGTGGTGTACCATTATTATTTCTGTTATGTATGAATTTCCGAATACTCGAAATAAAATAGGCCGACAGCAGAACGTCCATAAAAATACTAAATGGTGTAATATAAGTAAGGCCTTAAGGTTAGCAACGCGTCTTCTAGATCTAACTGATCTTGGAGGTGTCCATAGGCGACATATAAGTGAAATGACGCTCACTTGGCTTCCTATCGTGTAAAAAAAATTAAAAATACACTTTTAGTCTCACAATTGGAGTCTATAATTTATCTGTATATGTATTTATGTATATTTATTATTTACATGCATATATGTATATGCGGTATGCATATTGTTAAACTATATTTCTGTTTCTTACAATTTAAAATTCGTAGACTGAAGTAGAAACTTTTGTTACAACATTTCACGAACTTTTCATCCATGAATAGTGCTTGCAATTATTAGAGGTACAAATAATAACCGGAAACCGGAAAATATAAAAAAGTAACAGATAATACAAAAATAGTGGTTAGGGCCGAATTCATTCGGCCAATAAATTTAATATGGAAGCTCACCTCTAGAATCTAGACCAACGTGCTTAAAAAAATCTAATTCTTTTATAATTGATGTAATAATCACTATATTTTGAAACTTGGCCAAAAAGGATTTATAGCCTATATTATATTGTTTTACAATATGAAATGAAGTTAGATTACAGATTATTCGATGATAATTGTTAAAGATAAAGATAAAATTTATCTTCAAATCCTTATGAGTTTTAAATATAACAAAAATCTAATCTGTTATTATTGGCTTAGTTCACACGTCCAAAAGATATCAATCGACGTTCTAAATTTAAAAATCTAAATTCTTTGACAATTGTGAATATTGAAATATGTCATTAATATCCGGTTAGCTAGTATATACGTACCTTGAGACAAAACAGCGATTTCCGTTCCTGATATGACCGTGAAATTATTACGTAGTCTTATATAAATAACATCATCATTGATTCTTTCAAAATTAACTTTAAGAAAAACATAATAATCATAATAAAAAAATTATTGTAGCCTATATAGAGGAATTACACCTTCATATCAAAACCACTGATATCTTAAATCTCTCTAAGTTTAGAGAGTTAGTAAAATTAATATTCATATGTAGTCAAATACAAAATCATACAAACATACTTTTACGCAAAGTATTAATAACATATAAAGTCTTAAGGTTGGAAACGTGTCTCCTTGACCTCTTGGGCTTGGAGGTGTCCATGGGCGACAGGAATCGTTTACCACTAGATAGGTAATGTGTATGCTCATTTTCTTGTCTATGATATAAAAAATAGATAATATCATCCGAACATAGCATAAACAAATTTGAAATAAATAAATAAGAAGACAATAAGAAATCAATTTCGGAGTGATTTAGGAATATTCTTTGGAACAAAAAATAATTTTCCACTTCCTCTATTACGAGAACGTTTAGCACAACAAAATAATGATTGCGCAATTTGCATATTTATATGAACACGATTATGAAAAATTTTAACACAATTTCATACATGACTGTGTTTGGCGTGGCGTCATTCCAGATCACTTGTAAATAGGATACTCCGATAACCTCTTTTTTTAACGCGCACCATAGGAGGTATAAGGTTGACATGTCTGTATGTAGCTATAAGCTACTAAGCAAATGGACCAGTTTTAATGTTGATGATGTTTTTATTCTTTAAAAGCCTCATCGAGATGGGTCTTAGCTATAATTTATGAAAATCTCTTCAGGCGCCCCGCGATTTGTTTTCGGCAGCTACTTAAGGTTTTATATAATAAATTTTTTTGTTAAAGAAATGCATTCATAAATTTTAAAAGGTCTATTTACCAAATATATATACATAACACATATATTTAAAATAGATGCCACCTTAAGTTGGTTGTATTTTTCATTAAAACTTTATATCTAACTAGCTTCTGTAAGCGGCTTCGCTCACGTTAAATTTGACTATGTTATCTACTTCTGGCTGACTATCATATTATTTCCTATTGTTATTTTATATATATCCTTATTTTTTTTAGAGTAAAATATAGCTTATAGCCTCCCTCGATTAATGTACTATCCAATACTGAAATAATTTTTCAAATTAGACCAGCGGCCCCTGAAATTATCGCGTTCAAACAAACAAACAAATTCTTCAGCTTTATAATATTACGTGTAGATATATGTTTCCACGTCTTATTTTAGTGTTTACAGTGCTTAGTAACATCGGCCAACACCCCAAAAAAAACTATCAGCAAATAGCATAATTTTAGACTTCTAAAGTATTGGCAAGCTATCTGGTGTCAGTGATAAGTCATATCTTTGGGCAAACGCCAACAATTATTATTGATATGGCAAGGGCATTTGGTTGCCTTGAACTTCATAAATCTTCTGTAACGAAAGTGAGTATAAAACCTATTCAGATGTAAACGCCTCTTTTAACGCATTAAGTTAGTTTCTTAAAAGAAACTACTTTAGGCTCAAGATCTCGATCAAGACTCTAGATCTATTGATCTTGGAGGTGTCCATGAGCGACAGAAATCGTTTAATATAAGTGAACTTTAAGCTCGTTTGCTTTATTTGTCGCAAAAAAAAAAACAAATGATAGCCGACTTCTTTCACATAAAATATGTTTAAGCATCGTTTACACAAATTAATACACATTAAGGTTGTTTAAGTGTTCTCGGGGGAACTTTCAAGTTGGATCTTATGCTCCTTTTTAGGCTTTATACTACTTAGACTCTAAATACGAAACAGCAGACGTCCAGCTGTTTATGCAACTTGTATTATTTATTAAATATTATTATACAAATTTTACAAATATTAGTATATATCTATAATCTGTAAATAATCGTCATTAAAAATTTCGAAAAGCTATTCCTATGATGCCAGCTTCATATCAAAATAACAACACCAAAATCGGCTTACGTTGAGCCACAAACAGATATATAAAAAAATAAACGTATCGTACTTTTAACAATACTGATTTTTCGATCGATATTCGTGACAAAGAAAACGTTAATACAAGGGAAGACGCGGGTAAAAGCTACTACACAATAAAGCAGGAAATCATTTTTCCTAATCAATTTTATTAAGGTAAATGGCCATGTACAGTGGTCATAGATCTTAAATATTTCTAAGCGAAAATAAAGAACAATGCGTCGACATTAGCCATTACGGCTAATGCAGACATTTCCATCCATTAAGGACGCTCTCAAATTGCTTTCATTGCATTACACGGGCATCACGTGAGAAAAACACCCTTTGTTATATTCTGAAATTCTACCTTAGTGCGAAACTAATTAGCTATCTTGAAAGATTTCTTAAAAGTCATATTCAAATCATATCACGTTACATACTTGTTTTAAATTTCAGTTATTATCTTTTGTTATTATTCTTTCGTGTTTATTACACAGCTCTACAAAAAGTTTATTAGTATTAAATTTCTTTTTCCAGGCATGATTAGGAAATATATCATACGTTTTCGAGATTTTCCTCTTTATTTATTTCGATTGATGATAATTATTCAAAACTTACTATATAAATATATCTGTTATTTTTTTGTGGTTTCCGATTTTTGTCGTGAAAAATTAAAACAATGATTTAAAAAAACGAATGCAAACCGTTCAAAAAAATTGATAGTTTCGTGGATTGTGAGCATAAATATATGCAAAACCAATCTTATATATAGAGCAACAAAACCACTGTAAACCAGTGAATTATCAGATGGCCAAGTTTCGAATTCTGAAATTAACATATCGTGAATAATAATTAAGATTCACATATATTTCCCGAAAACATTATTTAGTATTATTTTTGTATAGAACCATTTCGCGTAAAACTCTTTCTAAGTAAGCTACTTCATTTGCCCTTTAACAATATTTTTATATTTATACGTATAAAATTCAATTGCTGTTTAGTCTCCCTAAAAATCAAGAACGATTTAACCAATTTCAATAAAAAAATAGTTGTTTTTTATAAAATAACGATAGTTTAAAACATGATATTAGTGAAATTTAAAAATGATCCGAAACAAAATATTATTTTTATTAAATTAAAAAAAAACTAAATTCTATTACATCACGTTATAAATAACATGGCAATGTGTCTGATTATATGGAATATATATTTGGAATAATTTTCACTGCTATATTTGGTATAATGATTTTCACTGGTATCTTTGGTATCATATATCCGTTACTAGCTTCTACCAGTGGCTTTGATTTTCACTCCTTTTTTAGATTATTGTACTTTTAGTAAGTATACCTATTTTTTTAAATAAAATATAGCCCATAGCATTCCTCGTCAAATATACTATCCAATATTGAAATAATTTTTAAATCGGAATTCCTGAGATTAGCAAGTTCAAACAAACTCTTTAGCTTTATAATATTAGTATAGATTTAATAGTATATTAGTATACGTATTTTCATACTTGCACTCGTCTCTATATATATTTTCTGTGTGACAATTCGTGTCATACACGCTCTATTTAGTATTGTAATATTCATAGTTACATTTAGTCTTTATTTCCGGCCATGACAAAATTATAAATAAAATAGTCCTGTTTGTTTCATCCCTTACCAGAAGACGCAATAATCCTCATCCTAACTTCAACATTTCCAGGCAGTTACATTCGAGATTATATTACACCGCTTGTATTCCACACCATCATCAATTAGCTTTGCTAACAATAGCCCGCAAATGAAACAGAACATAATATACCCAGTATATGAAAAGGGGCCATTAATTGACCTGGCTACGTCTATGAGACCAAGCGAAACGCTTCGTCACTCGAACAATCCATCAAACCTTGACATCATATAACAGACGCGGACGGATTCTATGTTATTGTAGACATGTATGACTTAAAAATATTGACGTAATAATAAAATTGTAAGTGTCCATTCGTAATATCAAATTAACGGATATACTTTAAGTTCATACGAAAGTACGGTATATAAAACAGGGAAAGTTTATGAAATCTATGTTTATATATTTGTGTGTTGGCTCCGTGTAATCTCCGAAACGGCTTAACTGATTCTTGATGGAATCTTCAATAGCAGGTAACTTTATGAACAGCAATTTAGGCTACCCTTATTTTAATACCAACATCAATCAAAATCAACGCATACTAAGCGGCGGGAGATTGATAGTATGAAATGAATTACAAAGACTGATTGGGATTGCCTCATCGTATTATAATTGGTTGTACCAATTACTTACCAGCAAGTAAGACTCGTGTTTCACGTGTATCACAATAAAGTCTGAAACTAGGGCTCAATCTAAATATTTATTGAGCGGAAACTATATCAAACAGCAAACAGGAAGTTTGCGAAAAAAAAAGTCTAGTTCAGTTTACACATATACCCGATATTTATCCGATACGTTGCGAGAGATATTTACTGTAGACATATAATATTTTTTCACGTACAGTATTTCGTACTATACATTTGCACGTACGTTATTGAAACACCTTTATTATTATATTAAACATTTTAGAATTTACCGAAATATTTGACTACGAAACTGATTACTGTACATTATTTTTTGATTATATTTTTATGCATACCTCATATGATCTATATATAATAATAATTAATGTGATAAGGCATGTTTATACAGTCAATTGATTTATCAAAAAAAATATTCTGGGCCTTTAGAAATGTCATTGGCAAAATCGACGTGACCACGGACAAAAGGAAGTAATAAAATAAAATTAACCTAAGTTACTCCTTATAATTTAAGTTGTTATAGTATAAAAACTAAAATTACAAATGTCTATTTCCAATAAAAATCCCGTCAATATTGGTCAGTCTTCGAAGATTAGCTGGAAAAAAACCGGCACTACAAAAAATGTAGGAACTACATGCTTTCATAAGCCTTTAGAAAAATCTGTATACAGACAACCAATTTTATTTTTTCATAGATGGAATAAAGTGTTCATGTTCATGGAGTATCGATATTTGTAACGGAAATATTTCTAAAAAGTATCCGATAAAAGTCAGCAGCAACGGTTGGCTTTTATAAATAGCATAAGTACTGAAATTTAAAATTCCTTTAATTTCTATGTAATCATTTTCATAATAGAATCTTTTTATCAAAGAACAGAAGGGTCCTTAGCTTTCGTTTTAATTAAATTAAGTGTCAAGATAAAACAGTAGATTGGTTTTGATAAGGTATTTTATTAATATTATCATTAATGTGTAACTGACTTCTAAAGGGCTTTCAAGGAATTTAATTTATTTGCCTTATTCATTAAAATTTAAACATTGTATATTTATTAAACCTGAGACATTCCATATTTGAACAGTTGTTAAAGCTATGAGAAATAAAATTTAGAGAGGTGATAATATTTATTGTAAATAATCGATTTCATTATTTGTTTTATGGGTTTAAGTTTATGTTATAATCCTCCGTGGATGAAAACTATTGGATTCTGGAACGCCATACGCCACGATAAATGTATTATAGTTTTATTGTATTGTGTGATATTTGCCTCAATATGAAATATTAAATGACATACCAGGATATGAGCAGCCTTCAAAGTTTTGTTTACATCGATATTGATATAACAGCACTCAGTATTACAATGTACCTACTCAAATGTATAATGTTTATTAGATACGATTGTTTATGTTTATATTGTAGACGGGCAAACGAGAATACGGCTAATCTTGTGATAATTGACTCTCATCGTCAGGGGGCTTGGAGATGCGTTACCGACCTTTGAGACAGAGGTTTTTGAAAGCTACCAAGTCGTAAAATGATACTATATTGAAGCTGATATCAATTAGTGTCTAAATAATACAGTCATTTATAATGAATACAAATAAAATTGAAGGGTCTGTTTTGTAATATGGAAATAAATGTTTAAATTTACAATTTTAATATCCAAATCAGCTGAATCAATTTAAATGAAACTTTGGTAGATAACCTATTATTACCTCATGATCGTCATAACATTTTATAATCAGTATCTTATATTACTTCTATTTTATTTATCATCCAGATTTATACCTAAGTCTGTTTTGAACTACAGGCTGTGAATTTAAAGTGTTCGCATTAAGTGCCTATTAATGCAAAGGGGGTGGATTATCGTCTGCATCGTAAATATTTCCATAAAAATTTGTGTTAAAAATGTAGATATATAAAGTCGTGTCCTTTATAGCAAGTGTAATGTACAAAATTTCTTAATTTTCCCCAATACGACATGCGTATAAAGTTTATTATGGTTCTAAAATAAACTCGTCTGACGTTAAGTTTTTACAAGCTCTTACGTTTAAGTATCTTGTTGGATAACTTCTGGATAACTGTAATAGCACGAACAAAGTTTTTATGACAAATATGAAGGTAGAAAAAAACGTCCTGACTTCTGTCATCAGAACAGTTCGAATACCCCAAAAAACAATACTTTCTTAAAAACATATGCAAAGTTTAATTTCTACAACGAAAACAGGCTTAAAGTAACTTCTAAGTTTTGAATATGTGGTTTTCGAAAGAAGCTCCAAAAACAAAAGGTAAGACAAGTTAGGCGCCCTAGCAAGGATCAAGAAAGGATGAAAATTTTCTTCACTATAACTCAAATTATTTCCGAGTTTTCCAAAAATACTCAATTTAATTTTATTAATGATTATTTATTTATATAGTAAAATTTAAAATTAACTAATAGTGTTTTTCTTAATTCTTTGGAATAAAAGTTAGATATATATTATTCACGATTTTAAAATAAAAATTCAATCATTTCTAATAAGATTTTTTCAAAAAATGTTTTATCTAATAAGGATATTCCTTCTTCATATTAGAGACTTTACTAGAATATCAAAATGTGGTGAATCTAATTAAAAAAAAAGTATTATTTTAAATAATATAATCTTACATTTTTCTTATAAACTTAGGTTCATCCTCCGGACTGTCTTTCAGATTTGTTTTATGATGACTTAAACTTTAAAACACTACGAACTTACGAAACGATATAGATTTGTAGTACTACATAAAACCTGTAGCGATAGCTTGAACAAGGAAACACGTAGCTCATTCTCTACACGTACAATATCACATTCAACCGGGCAACCGGATGCTAACCGCGGCACATGCGGACATCCGGCCCATTTCGGTGTAACAACATTTTTATCCGGCTCGATCAACCGGCTTTTACGCCGAGTTTAACAGTAAAATGCTCTGACCTTGTTATTTCATATTACTACAGACGTTTAATTTTGATGATAAACCTTATGGATTTTCTTTTTTGACCGAATTTAATATGTAAATTACCACAATCCATATCATATACTGTTTTTAAAACTATACTGACAATAGTATTCCGTTTTTCCACACATGTTGATTTGTTCTTCGTGAACAATATGGAGGTGGTAATGTGTCCAAAATAAGTGATGATATTGATAATAAATTAAAAGTAGCTAACGTACGCTTTTATACCTTAGAAAGGCAAACTAGCAAGCAGTTTACCTGTTGGTAAGCAAGGTTGGGTTGTCGCCCATGGACATCACAAAAACCAAGGAATCTATGTAACCCGTTACCTTAAGGCCTTAGCCAATACTACATTACCTCCTATGACATTAGCTATCTGCCAGTGAAACTTCAGTCAATATTGGTTTAACTGCTTTCGAGACTAATCTGAATAAAAACAGACAGACCATTTTTCATGCGTTTATATTCTAATGTTTATATATACACCTTTATATAAATTTACTTAGAATAAACATTGTTATTTAATATTACAAACTAGCGTCTGCCCGT